>JAODOY010005007.1:0-10630 GCA_025399855.1 Forbesichthys papilliferus
AGTGGTGGTATTACTTTATTTTTTATATATTGTATTGTTTTTACTCATTTTGTATTGTTTTTAATGACGTAGTGTGACGCACTTTGTGTAATTGATTGATTGATTGATTGATTGATTGATTGATATAGCCTTAGCCTACGATACAAAGTTATGATACACTGCTAGTCATCACATTTACATAAACGCTAAGCTGTAAACCCATATCTACATTGGTTCTCTCACACATAGTTTTCCTAAAGCTAATGAAGACATCTGAAGAAACTGTATTAATATGCTTGAAGTATGACTTTTGAAAGCTTTATAAAGGTGCAACAGATCTGTTGATGCTTGTTATGAAGATCCCATTGAGCTAGGGACCATACTGTCTGATAGATCACTTGTTATTCATCCTGCGTCTCTGCTCAGCTGTTAAATTAGGATGTCAGTGCTTTGGACACATCCCAGAAAAGGATTTATCTAAGCCTGGTGAAACCATCCTTATTTTGCAAGCTCTAGAAGGGTAGATAACGAGTAGCCAATCAGAATCTAGCAGAGTAGTTCAGGCATTTAGACAGGGAGCATTTAGGAGACGGAACTTGCTTTACTGAACGTCACAATCATTAGCCACATGAAAGTTGTCCAATACACACCCCGACTCCTGTCTGGCGTTCAGTTCACTGCAGTCTACATACATAATTTAACATTACATCATACTGCATGCAACCGTGAATGACTATGGTGTTTTTTATGTTCAAGAAACAGAAACGTTAATAGACTGAACATCCTCTTAAAAGTGTAGTAAGTTTGATATTGGGAGCTATCAGTGTATGATATAGACGCAAGCCGTGTGTTCAGGATTGTGTAACTTTGATGTTTTAGGGGAGACCGGGGTTGTTTGACACTTGGTTAATTGTCATTGTCTCATCGTGATGGGTCGTTCACGAACGAGTCGGCTCCTTTAAGTGAACAATGAGAGCCAGTTCTCGTCAGAGCCGTTTGGTTTGTTAATTAATGGTAAATAGAATAATAGGCTATCTGTCGGGACCGGGTGTAGGCTGTTGGAAGGTGTTGGAACTAGAGGTCTTTGAGTCCAACTTTTGACATAAATGCTATGATTCTCAGGTAAATGCGATTTACCAACTGGACCCTATAATTAATTAATACATATACACCGATTCCGTGAAATAATGGCCACGAATCACACAAATGTTTTTTGATGTTTAATTTCTGTCTCTCTCTTTTGTCAGCAGACACGTGAGAACTACAAGAAAATAAAAGACATAACATAACATCTCTCAAGCTAGCGTCTGATAAACATGTTAACACAGATGTGATTATATGAAAAATATTACTGTGTGCGCCTCTTGAACCAAGTGCAGAATAATGGTTCATCTGCTTCTATCCCATAATCCATTAGTTATGACCTTAACTCTGCTCATGTGATCTTTTACATTGTCATATCGAAATAAACCTTAAAGAGTGAATTTTTTAACAACATTATATTTATATAAAATTCAAAATTTTAGACGTTTTATTTGCAACTCACCATTTACATCATATTTGTTAAAAAAATGTAATAGCTTCATAAACTCAACTTATTTATGGCATAAACCTACAAATGGAAATGTAACAATAATATCTGAGACAGTTACATATGTTTACAAGTAGCTTAAGAAGCAATTACAAAAGAAAACAATTACTTTGTCATGGTTTGACGAAACAGCAGGTGCTGGTGAGCTATTGCCAGCGCCCCTGAACATGTATGTAACATCCTTTTATCATTTGATGGCAGTGTGAGTGTGGGAAACTGCGTTCCTCAGCCAACATTTCTGAACAGGACCCGGCAAAGCACATGATGCCAGTGGACCGTTGAACGAGGGCCGCGAGAGGCCGCCGTGGAGAGCTGCCGTGCGTTTCGGCGAGACAGACCCGCGGTAGACTCTGGCCGACGAAGAACCCCAGGCCATCGCACACATGTAGGGCAGACTAGCACAGGTTGTAGGCAGCACGAACATTTTAACCAACTTTTAACCAACACTGTTTGTACACTTGAACTCCAGCATTATTTCCAAAACAATCACTTCAGCGTCATTGAACCATTGATTGGTCCACCATCCAGGGTGGCTGTGCTAAAGATAAAGTGAACAGTGTTTCCAGACTATAAACTGATCAATAGTCAGGTAGAACCAAGCTAAAAGACCACAACTTAATTAAATAGCCTCAGTAGTGACCCTGTATGGACCAAAGGCAGATGTAGAAGACAAATCTATTTGCACACAAGATACAGGAATAGCCAAAATAGGACAGGACCCGACTGACCATTAATAATGAGGCATGGAATACACTCAAGACAGACACAAGGTCTATTTTTTTAACACTTGCATATTCGGCATAAAGTTGTGAAACAGAGTAACATATGACGTCATTTGTCCCGTCAATAAGCTTGCACCTTTCTTTCGTAACTAAATATAATTACATTTCACCCTTCAAATTAAATTGGACAAACACTGCCAAGGCTGGGTTAGTGTGTGTTTATGTGTTCCAGAGGCTGTGTAGAAACACCAGATTATCATTTAGTACATGCAGCTAGTGCACCGTGAGGAGATATTATTTTAAGTTGACACGGCGTTTTTACAGAGACCTTCCATTTTAAACAATAATCACTGTAAACCAAACTAGAAGGTTCAGCTGCTCCCCATCCCACCAGCCCAGGGAGCAATAGCTGAGTAGCCAGCCCTCACCAACGTTGCTTTCTCCCCTTTATGGCTAACTGAACTCCTCTGGGCCATGTAACCCTCCCCATTAAATGCCTGTATTTCAAAATAAAGCTCTTGCTGCCTAGCTGTAGTATCAGTATCAGTAAATATCAGGTTTCTGTTTCATAAGAGCAACACAGTAGCCCAGATTAATATAGAATATTAATAAAGCAACGCCGCAGAAAGAGCCGGCACTGGAGGAGACCCAGGGATGTGTCAGTATCACTTTTCCTGCCTGCTCACCACTTACATTATAGATAATAGCAGCATTTTTGCAAGGTCTAAAATTCACAGTGTGCACAGTGTGCAATGCATTATTCATGATGTGAACGGTGAGCAGTCAGCCTGTCAGCTAAGCCTCCAGGTCATAGCCGGGCCCAGATGTCAGATGTTAACAACGCAGATCAACACCTATGCTGACAGGTGGAGGGTAATCTGTCTAATCTCTGGGCCTGTGCATTGCAGGGCAGACAGACAAGTTGGCTGGGTGTTTTTAAACTGCTCACACACACACACACAGCCTTCACATGTGGCACACCATATCTGAATCCTGTCACTCAAAAAGCAAAACCATAACATCATTCTCTATGGCAAACCGTTTTGACATTTATTCTCCAAGACTCACTAGTATCTATTCATTATGTTAGTATCTATTCTTTAGATGCTAGTATCTATTCATTATATGCTAGTATATAATAATTAGATGCTAGTATCTATTCATTATATGCTAGTATATAATAATTAGATGCTAGTATCTATTCATTATATGCTGGTATATAATAATTAGATGCTACCATATATTCTTTAGATGCTAGCATATATTCTTTAGATACTAGCATATCTGCCAGAAGTTCACCACCGCTCCACTCCTGGTATACCCGAACCCCCCTCCCTTCTGTTCACCATGGAAGTCGACGCCTCTGAGGTTGGCGTGGGGGCGGTCCTCTCCCAGCTCCATGGCTCCATGGCAGCCCGCCGCAACTCCACCCGTGTGCCTACTATTCCAAGAAGCTGTCAGCTGTGGAGAGGAACTACGACGTGGGGGACCGGGGAACTACTGGCGGTGAAGTTGGTCCTGGAGGAGTAGAGACACTGGCTGGAGGGTGCTGGTGAACCCTTCACGGTGCTGACAGAACCTGGAATACATCCATGCCGCTCGGCATCTCAACTATACTGTCACGCCGACGTCCCGCGGTGGGGCAGTGCCAGTCGCTCCCACGCGCTCTTGCTCCCCGGAGTACTAATCACCGATCTGTGACTACTGCACCTGTTTCTGGTTGAGTGTGTGTTCCCCCCTTTATTAGAAGGTGTTTCTTTTTGCTATGCACGTTATGTGGTTATTCTTTTTTTCTTTTGTGAGTGAAACCCTGCGTGGTAACTTTGTGTTTATTTTCTGTTTTATTAAACCGTTTATTCACTTCAGGTCGTGTCAGCCTCTTCGGCCGCACTAAAATAGCCTAGCCTTTGAAAACTAAACAATAAAATAACAGAGCTACTGAAAGTTAGACTTTTAGTAAGCAGCAGACTGTTCTCTGACACTTAACGGTGCTAAGATACATTACATGAAGGCAAATGGAGTGAAAATTAACCAATCACGTGTTTTCTTACTATCTCTTGATAGTTGCTAGGCAGAATACACTGAACAGCAACTATGTTACCAATGTCTCAGCAGCGCGGAGCATTCAACACATATTTAATACCTTCAATGACACCAGTGGTCAGGGAAGCCGTCCGACTGAAGGAGGCGTTTCGGGATATGTTGTCCCGGAAAACTCTGGAGGCAGTTTCAAGGTACCAACGAGCCCGAAGGGTTGCAGCATTTGCCGTAGCAGAAACAAAGCAGCGGGTGTGGGAGAGCTTCGGAGATGCCATGAAGAAAGCCTTTCGATCGGCACCAAAGTGTTTCTGGAAAACCGTCCGCCACCTCAGGAGGGGGAAGCGGGGAACCATCCAAGCTGTGTACAGTAAAGACGGAACGCTGTTGACCTACACTGAGGAGGTAATTGGGCGGTGGAAGGAACACTTGAGGAACTCCTGAATCCAACTGACACGCTCTCTGTGATCGAGACATGAATGGAGGCTGATGGGGGATCATCATAAATTTCCCTGGGGAAGGTCACTGAGGTAGTCAAACAACTCCACAGTGGCAAAGCCCTGGGGATTGATGAGATCCGTCCAGAAATGCTAAAAGCTTTGGATGTAGAGGGGATGTCTTGGATGACACGCCTCTGCAACATCGAGTGGAAGTTGGGGGCAGTGCCAAAGGAGTGGCAGACTGGGGTGGTTCCCCTTTTCAAAAGGCGTATGAGCGGGTCCCCCAGGAGAAACTGTGGGAGGTGCTGCGAGAGTATGGGGTGAGGGGGTCCCTTTTAAGGGTAATCCAACCCTTGTGTGCCCAAAGCGAGAGCTGTGTACGGATTCTCGGCAGTAAATCGGACTCGTTTCAGGTGGGAGTTGGTCTCTGCCAGGGCTGCGCTTTGTCAGCAATCCTGTTTGTGATATTCATGGAAAGGATATCGAGGCGTAGTCGTGGTGGAGAGGGGTTGCGGTTTGGTGGCCTGGGGATCTCATCGCTGCTTTTTGTAGATGATGTGGTCCTGATGGCATCATCGGTCCATGACCTCCACTCACTGGATCGGTTCGCAGCCGAGTGTGAAGCGGCTGGGATGAGGATTAGCACCGCTAAATTTTAGGCCATGGTTCTCAGCAGGAAACCGATGGAGTGCCTGCTCCAGGTGGGGAATGAGTCCTTACCCCAAGTGAAGCAGTTTAAATACCTTGGGGTCTTGTTCGCGAGTGAGGGGACTTTGGAGTGGAAGATTGGCCGGAGAATCGGAGCAGCAGGAACTGTACTGCAATCACTTTACTGCACCGTTGTGATGAAAAGATAGCTGAGTTGGAAGGCAAAGCTCACAATCTTCCGGGCAATTTTTGTTCCTACCCTCACTTATGGTCATGAAGGGTGGGTTATGACCGAAATAATAAGATCACGAGTACAAGCGGTCGAAATGGGTTTCCTCAGGAGGGTGGCTAGCTTCTCCCTTAGAGATAGGGTGAGAAGCTCAGCTCTCCGTATGGAACTCAGAGTAGAGCCACTGCTCCTTTGCGTCGAAAGAAGCCAGTTGAGGTGGTACGGGCATCTGGTAAGGATGCCTCCTGGGCGCCTCCCTTGGGAGGTGTTCCAGGCACGTCCAGCTTGGAGGAGACCTCGGGGAAGACCCAGGACTAGGTGGAGAGATTATATCTCCACATTGGCCTGGGAACACCTCGGGATCTCCCAGTCAGAACTGGCTCGGGAAAGAGTAGTTTGGGGTCCCTTGCTGGAGCTGCTGCCCCCGCGACCCGACTAGTAAATAATAGTTACTAGTATCTATTGGAATAGATACTAGTAACTATTGTATTAGGTACTAGTATCTAAAGAATAGATGCTAGTAACTAATGGAATTGTTACTAGCATCTATTTATTAGATACTAGTATCTAATAAATAGATACTAGTAAGTCTATTGTTATCTTATGGTAGCCTACCATTAGCATAACATGGCACTGCTCAAAATGTCCCTCTGCTGTAGAATGCTGAGGATTAACAGGGTCACATACAGTATATAAACTAGACTTTGTGGGGATAATGGACGGCAGTAATTATTTAATTGGTTTACATGGAGCAAGACAGAACGTAAGCCTTGGCCCTGGTGACTCAGCATTTACAGTTGTTGAAGCAATTCTCGGATAGACAGGACGCCTGATAATCACTGTGTAGACAGCTTTGTCTGTTACACATTTAAACATTTAATTAGAACACATTATAGCACTATCATAATGCATTTAGACACAATTTATTATTTCAGCACCAAGGCATCTTTCTCTCTTTGCCATTATGCATAAACTATCATACAGGGCATTTTGTAATAATTTGTAAAAATAAAATGTAATAAACATTCATTATTGAAATGAATTGTATTAAACACATGTCAAAATGTACAAAAGAGTATTACGCTCATTGCATTTTAAATAAGGCTGTTAGGTTTACTGTAATAATAATAGCAGGATTTTAATGTCCCCTTGTCATTGTCATAAAAGCTTTACTGTTTGTACATTGAATATGCATGTTGACTCTATTTTAGTACGTTTGCAAAATGTTTATTTAAAGTGCGTCTTGTTTTCTACAAGCTCAAAAATGTATTCAAACTGTCGTACTGAAAATAACCATCAATAATATCCACATAAACATGCGATCTGTTTGTTACAAGGTGACGCTTACAAGAAAAATGACAACCTTCTTCCAGACGCCGAACATTCAGTGAATAATGAAATGTTAACGAAATAAATGCCATTCAGCCTGAGTCCCTGACTACCAGTATGGCGAATTGTTTCTCCTCTATTCTCTCGTCTGCCGGTTGACACGTTACATCCACAAGGGGGCACTGTGGCTGTTCAGAAGCTTAGCTGCAGAGTGTATTTGTGATGGTTTTCTAGCAGCAGCACCGACGAAATACTGACGGTCGTGGACATAATGGAGTTTGCGTACGTAGGAGTGTGTGTGTTCTCGTGTGCTCTGTGTGTTTTCTGTGACAGATTAAAGCCTCCCTTTTGACTCGGTGTTCCATGAACAGTCACGCAAACGCGCAGCGCTTATTCAACTTGCTGGTGTCAATCAAAACCCCACTGTCAGAAACAGATCTAATAATCACCGCGGTCACATTGTATAGGGCTGCGGCTGTAACAATCAGCATGCATAGCGAATCAAGACGAGGATAAATTGGATGAGATAATTGTACATGACGAATGAAAACATTCCTGTGTACGCCTTCATTTTCCGATAAGATAATTGTTTGTCTTCTCAGATTCCAAAATGCATTTGGCACCAATTTCTGATGTAGTCCTATTTGTCATGGCCTTTCTTTAAGATATGACATAATAATACTTTATTGATCCCTAGGATCGATTCAGTTTTCCTTTCAACTTTTTTTTTGCGATCATATATCCGCAAATATATTGCTCCAAGTTTTATTGTAGCCTATTTCCCAAGTCTTTTACTTGCTTGAAGCGGTATGATATGTTTATATGGGACCATATTATCGTCACAATATAAAACTGCATTATCACAAGAATATCGTATAATCGCTATACAGTAATTGTATCTTAAAGGCACATTTTCAGACCAGAACACCAGCCTACTGTCAAACGTATAGTAAGCGAATGTGATAGTTTTGTCAAATTCGATAAATATCTCCAAGCAGTCAGCTTGGAGTACTGTTCTCTGTGAGTGTTGAAAACAGAATCGGTAGGCAGCATACGGCTCCTGCAGGACGCACACAACGTCAACACCCTAGGCTAGTAGGTTGTGATTAATGGCTGTATGTATAAACTTGACTTGACAATGTGTGAAGGCAGATGTGTTTTGTTTTGATTTGTTTGAAGTTAGCAAGCCATCTGACTAAGGTTTGAAACGCAGGCTGTATGGGAGTAGCTCAGGTGTGTGTGTGTGTGTGTGGTGTTGGGGATGTCTCTGCATTCCAGACAGCTACAGACTACGTGATAATTAAAGAGTTGAATCAAGGACTTTAAAATACAACCATGTCATTTGTAGACCTCTATAAAGGTCTAATTCAGCATGATTTGGGTGCAATCTCAAAGGTCGGCTTGTATACACTATTGTGCTTGTGGTCCTTAAGTTCATTATTGTACTATATTGTTTGTATATTGTATTATTTATACTCTAAATCATATAATAATGTATCTAAAGAGTCTAATCTACAGTTAGCATTAAACCTTGAAGCTACTAAATTGTTCATTTCAGTATCAGTAAGTATTGCAACAGTATCAGTAACAGTATCAGTAAGTATTGCAACAGTTGTATAAATATTGTGATGTTTGCCCATATGGCCCAGCCATAATTGGGTGTTAGGAGCAGTTTGGTATGATTCACTAGGGATTGCAGCCAACATCTTCTGTGACAGAGCTGCCAATGGCTTGTGTGCCACTGGCTATATCTCCATGGCAATGCTTGCACTGGTTATACAGTAGAGCGAGACACTTGATACCTGTAGAAGGACGTGTCATATATGTGAAGGTGGTTGAGGTGGTCATTTCACACCTGACGTCAGGCTTCCTTCCTGGTGTTGAGGCGATTCACACATCCAGGCCTCTGCCTTCATAGCACGCCTCGATGCACACCTGCAAGGCTCGGCTCAGGCCCGCATGGATATATCACGGGATGTGTGGAAAAGCTTTTCACGGTTTATCCATAGATGTCCACAGGAGCTGTAATTGTATTCATATCATATTATTCAGTATCCACCTCACAGTTGGATATGTGAGTAAGGAATGTTTAGAAGTGTGTTTCCCTATAAAACACTCCAACAGCAAGTCTGACTGCTATGCATGCATAACTAACCAATGGAGAGGAACAGTTTTAGCATTCATCAATACTGTCGTTTCTCCTTAACAGATCCCCCCCACCATTGCCAGGGGTTGTGTGCACAATAAGGTGTATAGATCTATAATTCATATGGAAGTGGATATTAATCAGCTCACTAGACCCACCTACAACCTTCTACTGAAACATCACGTAGACATAGCGCCGTCTAAATAGGCAAGCTGCTTTGTATAGCACCTTTACACCAGGAGGCACACAATATAGACATGGCACAGCAGAGAAAGAATCAAATCATACAAGAAAGCATTTTCTAATTCACAGCACAAAGACTACCAGCAGTGACTTCTATCAACTTTGTAGACGCTACAAGATGCTCACATGTGCTATTAATGTCTCTGTCAAGTCATTTGTAGAGTCAAGTGCTGTTCCTATATCTCTACATGAGCTCCACTGCTTCACTGTCGACGCAGAGCTTCACACGCTGTTCATTATTGTAAATTACACTCAAATATATTCTCACAGTCATGGAAGGCTTCTTGTCTAATTAAATGACTGTCATAATTGATATTATACAGTAGGGATATGTCTACGGCCAGCAGTTTGTACATAAAAACTGCGGGAATGGAGTGATTTAGGTGAGGGGAGCTTTTCAGGGGCTGACAGGTACACAACAGATGGATTTACCTCAGAGAGAGAGAGAGAAGAGAAATACATACAGACAAGAGAAGAACTCCAATCAGACAGTAGAGGAGATTAAAGGAGAGAGAATAGGGGAGAGAGGAGAGGAGAGGAGAGGATTAGCTTGAGGGAGCAGAAGGGGGGAGGAGAGGAGAAGGGGAAGCCGGGCTCATTCAATTTAGCCCCACCTGGCTGAGCCCCAGCATGAGCTGCACGATGTCATTTCCAAGTGCTGATGGACCTGGTCTGAGCTGTCAGACCCCCCCCCCCACACTTCCCGGCAGGCAGCAGCTAGCTGCCATGGTCAGCTCCTGTGATCTATAGGAGTTACCAAATGGGCTGAGGCTACACCCTGGACTGTGTTGTTATGTCTTCTAACGGGCTGTGGCTACACCCTGGACTGTGTTGTTATGTCTCCTAACGGGCTATGGCTACGCACTCACTACGCATTCAGTATGTAACGGGCTTTGGTTGGTCTCTACCTAGCAGGCTAAGGATACACCCTGGACTGTGTTGTTATGTCTCCTAATGGGCTGTGGCTACACCCTAGACTGTGTTGTTATGTCTTCTAACGGGCTGTGGCTACACCCTGGACTGCGTTACGTATTACAGTAGTTTCAGCCTCTTCCGTCCATCAGCACTACGTCACATAAGCAACTCTGTGCTGAACGTTGGATGTACAGACCCCTGTAAGCCTGAAGCGCTTTCTGAAATTCAGAAGCAGATATTCATTGGCTGTTAGCATTGTCACTCACAAAGTGTGTATGTGTAATTCCGGTGCGACTCTAGTGTACTGTATACTGCTGTATTTACTAATTTCAGTTTAAGCATATTGTATAT
>JAODOY010005008.1:0-10630 GCA_025399855.1 Forbesichthys papilliferus
TCCAGGCTCATGACAGCTCACCTAGGGTAGAAGCTTGTGGTTTGGCAGGTGACTGGAGATGAGAGTCCCATCTGCAGTAGAGATACTGAAGGAATTTTATGTTTCTGGGCTTCTCTGGCAAAGCCTATATACATCCTTAGTAGACGCTGGCATTCTTTGTTGAAGTACCACATGAGGTAGTTGAGGTCTCGAGTGTTCTTGTCCCAGCACTGTTTTAACTGGAGGGACTGAGCTGCCGAAATCTGCCAAGTCATTGTGTTCAAGTCCAGGTAGATGAAGTCTTCCCCGTCGGAGGCATAGTTGTGAAACGCGTCTGAAATTCGTCAAGATGTAAATGCAACGGCCTACATATCTCAGTTGCAGGCTATCCAGGGAATGGTGGTCGGAATACAAGTCAGCTTGATCTTTATCTAGGTACCGACTGTGTCAATCATCAACGACTCCTAGCTGTTGGATTTCTTTTCGTGGTTACGTAATGTATCTAATCCAATGTTTTTGTTTAAGAATATGGTTTTCATTGACGTCATTCCAGGTACTTTAAAATCCATTTATCAAACACCAACGATGTATCTCAGGGTAATAGATAGCTACTTGAGTAAAACATGACAGTAACAGCAACCTACAGTATAACAACCTACCGGTAAATTGTGTCTGGGCATCCCAGGAACAACCATAAAAGTTCTGGAACATGTGCACCGCTGTCGAGTCTGTCTGGGCAACCTGTTGCCTGTCAACACCTATGAGAGTCATGAAGCCTTTGTACTCGGCCAGCAGAGGTTCTCCCTAATCCAGTCTGTTCTCAGGACCAGAACTTATAGGAGGAGAGAGACCCAGGCAGAGCATCACATTATACGCCGAGTGTGCAACCAGACCTGTACACTGGCACACATAAATCCATCCATCCATTACTTCCACTAAATCCATCATCCATCCATCCATCCATCCATCCATCCATCCATCCACCCATCACTTCCACTAAATCCATCCATCCATCCATCCACCCATCACTTCCACTCCATCCATCCATCCATCCATCCCTCCATCCATCCACTCCATCCATCGTACTGGCGTTTGAACCTTTGAGTCATTGTCAAAGTAGACAAAGTGATGGGCGATGGTGTTTCCTGAGATGGCTGTGTAGAGGTACTCCAGAGAATAGCTGGCTGAAGAGAGAGAGCGGGATGTAATTCAGACACTTATTACATTAAGACGCACAACTTACTGTAGAAAACTGCACATCTGAAAAAGTAGCAGACCATTAAAGCCCTAAAAGAAACCAACAGCCAATCATAAACACGATTGTTTGCATTAATAATAAATACTTATGCTAGTCATCCATTTCCAACCTATTGCTAGTTATGAGTCATTTACTGAAATATTGTACTTTTCTTACCCACATAAACAGCAGGAATACAGAAAAACATCAAATTTGCAGCTATCATATTCGGTGTTCGAGTTAAAACAGAAACAAAATGTGGTTAAACATTAGCCTTTTTATGAATAGGCTATCAAGTCACAAGGCCTGCTGTAAAATGTATAAACTACAGTATACATCGAGGGATGTTTTCCCAGACTTGTACTGTACGTCTAGTCCAAAACTAAAAAAAATAAATGGGACTAACTGGACTAAATTTAATACATGTTTGTGAAATTGACCTTGAATGTTTAACAGAGCGATTCAGACTGTCCAATAAAGATAATGCTATTTACGTAATAATGCAAAATAATGTAGTTATTTAGCATTATTATTAATATTATATCATATTTCTTCCGGCAATACTGTAATATGACATATACAGTGGACGTGGAAGGTGATGTATTTCATGTTAGTGATATATCACAGAACTTTATAGATAGTCTAAGAATATATTTATATATATATATATATAAAATACATTAAATTATCACTGCAAAATAACTCCAAATAACAAATCTTCCAGCCATGATACGTTTGCATTTGCATTATGGTGAGTTTCCAGGACATCCTTCGATCGTACCTGTAATAATTACAATATAAAACATTTTAAATGTAATCTCAGATCACACTGAGCCGTTAAATATCTCAAAACTTTCATTCCGAACATAATTTCCTAACTAAATCCATATTTACCTTAATTGTCCACTAGATGTCACTAAAAACAAATGCAATCAGCCACCAATTGAAATTACTACAACATTTATGAAAATTTGGACTTTTGGACATTCTCCAATTATGAGTTATTAGGACTGGTGTCTAGATATGAATTACTTACAGACAGACCTGAAGTGAAATAAGATAATTCTAATCTTACATTCCTACTAGGTTTACAAAACAACCTTTCTCATAATGAACAGAATTAAAGGCAGGATTAATCATTCTCGAGCTAACTTCAAGCTGAAGAAAAAAAAAAACTCCTTCAAAAGCTCCACCCCACACATTAATATGCATTGCAAAGCCATGGGCATTGATGTTGTGAGCGGTGTTCGCCATTTCGAGAGCCAGGGCTGTGTAGAAGAACCGGATATTATTATACACACAAATTATTTTAAGGTGTTTAATAGTGTACTGATTTAGCAGGCTGCTCATTCATGATGGCCTTTCAGTTGGTTTAAAATGAAACACATAAAAACTAATCTAATAAATAACTAATATATTTGGGTGAACAGCCATATTGCGTGATATGCAGTTTACAGTACATTCTTCGATTCAGTCTGAACAGATGAAAAACACAATGTATTTCCGTCAAAAGCTTGTAACTTGCACAAAATCCTTAGTCTCTCATGTTCCTTGGTAAGCAGTTTAGGAATAAATGTATTATATTGTATTTATCTAGCTGTATTATCTCACATGGCATGTTTTAACTTTACACTGTATATTAGATGGATGGGGCTATTAGTCCAAATGTATAGCAACTGCTGATCTGTTCTATTTTATAATAGTATATATTTAGGGCTGGGTGTGGTACAGTGAATCTGTCAGGAAGTACAACCTTTTTGCAGAAGTTCATTATCACACCCTGACATCAACAGGAAGTGCAATGCTAAACTAGCATCAACAAAGACACACGCACACACAGACTGTACATCTGCATGACTGGGGGAAATATATATGTGTTCAATCAGCTGCACATATAATACTGAACGCTGTATTCATGCAGAATATGTACTGTATATGTTTTGTGTGTTAAATGTGTAGGTTATATGACTTGTATCTTCATTGGAATAATCTAGATCATAGAACTGTATCACAGTATTATAAGAAGTATTCTGTCCCTTTCAGATATAAAACACATTTATTTCACAGAGTACAAATGAGAATATGCACAGAAGCCTTCACAATGACACTGATGTTCACACAAAGGTCAACACAAGACACATTCTATACGTGTGTGATGAGGCACACGGAAACACAGGTAAGGATCGCTCGCTCTGCGCTGAGGACCGTGTGTAGCAAGGTTCCTCAATGCTGGTCCTAGAGGGCCTCTGCCCTGCATGCTTTAGATGTCTTCAAATGAATGGGTCATTATAACATGCTATTCATTTGAATCAGCTGTGTTGGAGCAAGGAGACATCTTAAACATGCAGTGCAGCCCTGTAGGACCAGGATTAGGGACCACTGGTGTATAGTTGTACACCCTTTTCCACAGCGCCGCTCACAGCCAACATGAAACACAAACCAGAAAAGGCGTAACGCGGCAAAGCAATAAAGCCTGACTATGAAGGAAACATGACCCATTGACACAAATACCCTCCATCTCACACAGATGCACAGAATGAAGGTGGGTGATCAAAGTCTGGTGTGTGGCGTGGGTGAGGTGCGTTGGGTACGTGAGCGGCTACAGCCCAGAGCTCAGCACACACACCAATGGAAACAAACAGGAGTGTGCCAAGCCTACATAAATTACAATAAGTTATTGACATGTCAGATTGTGCCTTACATTTGTGGGTGGCATTGAAACAAATATGAATTATTTTCTATATGGCCCGAATACACTTTAGGGTAAAAAAGTAGCACTCTTTAACAACAAGTAGTATCTTAAAAAGTGTAAAACGTCCTTTTAGCAAAATGACAGGATCAACAAAAGTACCATTATTTCTGAGAGTGCAATGACCTTGATACTGCGAGGTTACTCTTGGATGACAGAAGAACAAGACCGTTACTTACCATGTCAAAGGGACAACTATAAATGCCCTTTCTTTAAACTATATAACAGCCCAAAGATGTGTATACAGACCCACAGACACATTGCCTAATTTGTCAGTACATGTTAATAGTTTAAATACTTTTAATCCTGTTAATACTATAAGTATGTGGTAAGATTTCGCTGCTCTTAGTACAAAACTCAACAAATCGTCAAAAGTGTTTTTTTTCCATCACTTTAAGTGTATTTTCATTTGACTAAATACAAAACATAAAATCACACAGTAAGAGTTTCACCAAAGCTAATCAGTGTTTCTTTTAAAAATTCCTTTCAAATAAAATGATTCCTTTACACTCAATAAACACAAACCTTTTATTTGTTTTTCTTCTCATTTGTTTAGATGGTTGGATGTTTTACTAGTCAAACCGCTTTTACTGTAATAGATAATTACTGAAAAGTTGATCTGAAAAATAATCTTGTCTGAATGGCAGGGTGACCAGACGTATCTGCCAGAGCAAATAAAATGAACTCTCAGATTTGTCTGGTTCAGAGGCTTTATTACTGTACTGTACTGTAATACAGTAACTTTACAGTATAAATGTAACAAAATTAAACTGATCCCCTCTTTGGTGGGGCCCAAACCACCCCTCTGTGCCTTTATGGACTCAAGGGTCACAATCTCTACCCCTATGCTCCCATGTTGAAGTGCAAGTGTTCAGTCAACGCGTTTTGTTGCTGTAGCTTTAATGGGTATAAGTATGTACGGAAATCATGGATGACAATGTAATTGTATTGTGTGTTTTTATTAAGTACTTTAAAGACACCATACAAACCAAATGTTAAATACATACAGTATGTTTACCAAATTTTTCAGAGATTATCCATTAAATGCTTGGCATCATCATAGTATTTAACAAAAAACACATTTCACATCATTTGTACCATTGATTGTGTTTTGAGAAATGTATATGGACACAATGAATGTACAATTAAGGTTTTGAACGCAAGACTTTCTGTGTAATAAGTGTGATCGTCTTTATGTTTTGCATTTGTTTTGAAAATGGCTCACATACTTATGAAAACAGTTCCAAAATAATTAAAAACAACCTGCAATTACTTCTGCTCCTCTAGTCTAAAATGTGTGCATCCTTATTGCAGCCAGTTGCTTTGAGTCATCTCATTTCCTTCTTCATAACCTCACAGGAAGAGAGGTCTCTCTCTCTCTCTCTCTCTCTCTGTGGTTCATGTTGTAGAGTTCCTCGTAGGTAAACACAGTGACCCTCTCTCTCTTTCCAAAATATCCTCCGGTCTTCAACATGAGCCTGCGAAAATTGAGTAAGTACCGTGCACACATAGAGTATTCTGTACACAGTGCGCTTTCCGTCTAGTTAATTTTGAAATGTGCAAGGCTAGAAAAGAGAGCTAAACTTGTAATGTGAGAAGAATACACACAGTATAATATACTTACTACTGCTACTGCTATAGTTTGGGTTGGGTAGAGCTGCCATGATGCTCATAGTGCTTATGCAATATTACACTACAAAAAATAAAAATCCTACAAGTATATTTGTATAATTTGTAGTAAAAATATCTAAATACACTTAATATAATACACAATTACCTAACAAGAGCTCATCTATCCAAATATAATGTCTTATTTTAAGAAATCTTACAAGGACATTTTCACTTGTTCTATGGGCAGATGTATTTACTTAATATTAACAACTATGACCTTGTATTCATAATTGTTTTACTTATCTTTGAAGAGCAATTTTTTGCAGTGTAACCCATGCCACCATAAAACAAAACCAACACCGTGGAGCATATAGCTACAGTACCACCACTTTCTATCTCAGCACAAAATAGTGTTTAGACTATGACAGAACTAGATAATAATATATGGATATACATATTATTGAACATAAAAATAATCTTGAAATCATGTGACAACCTGCTAAAGCATTACATTTATTTTTAAAACTTATATGTCTTTGTAGTCCTATGGCTTAGTAGGCTAACTGTGAGGAAACCGCATCAAATTCATTTATAGCAAAAATATAGGGTGCCAGGTCAGATGTTAACAGTATTACACACATTATGTATCCTCCAATTATAAGTTGTTGTTGATATTATCAATCTGTAGGCTACATATTCTTTCATCTGATTCCTTTAACCATTTTTATTAATGTTGTTTCTCTGTATTTTTGTATTTGTTCATGGGAAGCACAACTGTACATGTATTCCCTCTCAGTAAAGCACTTTTAACTGCAATTCTGTATGAAAAGTAAATAAAGAGGATTATTATTATTATTATTATTATTATTATTATTATTATTATTATTGATGTTGTTATTGTTATTACATGTTTTTTCAGTAGTGTAGTCTACATAGTTTGGTTGTTGTTTATGTTGATGTTGATGTTGTCATCCCAAACATCTCCCTGTCTCCACAACTCTTAAGGACTCACTGGAGTCGCTGATAAATATAATAATAATTACCCCCAGAAATATCCTATATATGAAAATATTCATTTGACATTTTGTGATGGTGTCCCGAAGCTTTCCAGTTTCCACATAACGTCATTATTTGTTGTATTCTCTCATATGTCTCCCTGAAGCCTCTAAGTGGTTTGGCAGTCTCACCAACCTTTCCTTCCGCCGCTCGGATAAAGGCGACTCCAAGTCCAGCCCAGCCAATGGGGAGGACAGCAAACGCAGGGCAACGCTGGGCGCTGTGGTCGAAACAGTGGACGACATGGGGGCCATGCGTCCTCGCACAGCCAGCTACGCCCGATCCAGTGACAACTACACACACATGGGCACAATGCCACGGCAGATGGTTACAAAGAAAAGCAAGAGTACAAAAGGTTGTCTGTCTGTCTGTCTACATAGCTGTATGTCTGTCTGTCTATTACTTTACTGTAATGTACCGCTAATGTCCCTCTACTCTGCCACAGCTAGCAGCAGTAAGAAGAGTAAGGACAAAGGTAAGCTTAGCAGGAGCCAGAGCCAAAGACCAGCGGGGGATGAAGTAACCAGCTCTCCCCTGCTAACAGCCCTCTCCTCTGAACTTGGGAATGAATATAGGCTCGGGGGAGAGGTCGGGCGTCAAAATGGAACCCCAAAAAACTGTCCAAAGTCCATGCCTGAAGCACCCGTTCAAGACACAAAAGCCATTTCGGAACCGTTACATTCCCATGGTGATATGTCGCCACCCAGTGGGTCAGACCCATTACTACAGGGCACCGTTGGATCATCTGAAACGCACACGGGTCCTGGACTTTCAAGTAACATCCCTTCGCTTCCTATTAACCATAACCAGGAAACTGGCACGGCCACGCCCATGGAGACGGATGGTCACTCTACAGCTGACGCCATCTGCAGGTTCTGGAAGTATTACATTTTTGTAAATGTCATTGTCACAAGTCAAAGTTTAAAGTGTCTATAGTAGGCTAGACCTGGAAAGTGGTAAAGATTTGTCCCAAAATAATTGTAGAAACACGGCAATGACACGCAGCATATAGGTACTTTGAGAGTTTAAGTATACGGTCATATCACTGTGTAATAGAATATGTAATGACGTCGGCGCCTCTGTGGATTATTGTTACATCCGGGAGCCCTTCTATTATAAGACATTTGGGCTTCGTCATGTAGTAACAGTGCAATTGACTATTATCGTATATGAGTCAAAGTGCTCCCCTCTCCGGAATCTGCGCTAGTGTGCTTCCTGTGCTATGTAATGCTTCACTTGCCCTCGGAGTGTTAGCGTGAATGCTGAGTGGTGATTTATTGCATGTAGACTATTGTGTTACGAGGGATTTTCTCGTGTGTGTGTGTGCGCATGTGCGCTCCGCAAAGCCCATTAGATCAGCGAGGGGCCGTGGGAAATAGCTACATCGTGCAGGGTATGGTCTGTTGGCACATGCATATCAGACTCCTTCTCTCTCCCTCTCTCCCTCCCTCTTTCCCTTCCCCCCCCCCCCCCTCTCTCTCTTCACACGCACACACACACACACACACATTACTATTTTGTAAATCGTCTGTCAACCATTCTGCCTCCATGTCCAAATGTCCTAAAAGGCCTACTTCAATTGAAGCTGACTAAAAAAGGCTTTAATTACTAATAGTTTTACTGTTCAATGTTTATAGGCATCATATCCTCTAGTTTAGTCATTTCATATTTGGTTGAGAAAGTTACAATGTGTATGTCTGAGCAGATCAAGGAATGTTGGAGGTTTTGCACCTTTCTGAAGGATCGCTTGCACGGCTCATGTCACCGCTAAGGGCAGCGTGCTCATCGTTACGCAGACACGTCAGTCAGACAGAAATAGATAGCAACAAAACCAACATTGTGATGAAACATTTCCAGATTATTGCTTTAAATACTTGCTGGTATATTTTCACACCGGGGCATGAGAGAGACCAGGTCAGACATACCCCCTGTACCCCTTTGAACTATGCTATGTGCTACGCTATGCTGCGTACTGCTGTATAGCTGGCCACTACTTTTTCTTTGTACTTTTTTTCATTGTGCTAATAATATTTATGGTGGGTGTGAATATTGCACAAGTCCTGGCGTGGAGCCAGCAGCAGCATATCTCCACCGTGGGGCCCCTTTTGATCCTGCATCTCTGGGAATATGTGTAACGTATAGCTCCGCCGTGGGCCCTATATGAGGCCCCTGGCGCTGCTCCGCTGTGGGAACTGACCTGACTGAACTTGAAATTCCCAGGGCATGTAATTGCCCCGCTTATACACGCACACACACACACATACACTATCCCCCTCTCTCTCTCTCTCTCTCTCTCTCTCTCTCTCTCTCTCTCTCTCTCTCTCTCTCTCTCTTTTATGGTATTACAAATATATACAGCATTATCCATTTCTTATAATCCACAAAAATATGGAGCTATATAGGCCTACACAAAGTCATATCCACAAAAATAGCCTTATAGTGAGCTTTTCAAATACACATAACTTTCTCTATCAATAAAACTGATTTATAAAGGGTGCATTTTATCCATAGCGCTTTACAGTATTTTGCCTGACGTTCACCCAGTCACACATTAACACACCAATGGTGCCATGCAAGGTGCAACCAACCACTGGGAGCAGGTTAGGGGGTTAGGCATCTTGCTCAAGGATGCTTGCAGGTAGGTCAACACCAGGGTTAGAACCCACAACCTTCCAAAACCCAGACTACTAGACCATCCTTTCTATCCTGTTTGTGTTTACCAATCGCTTGTTGACGTAGTGCACATTTGTGGGTAGTCTTCTGCGGGTTGCAAATGTCTAATAAAAACATTCATATCCCCCGACTGTGGTGGTATATGAGTTTTCTGGGCGGCTCTGCCATGGGGCTCTTCGACACTTTGCCGTGGGTGTGAAATAGTGATGCGTCACGAGGAGACACTAGACTCTACGAATACATGTGCATGTGCGTTTCTGTTGCCTTGCGATAGGATGCTGTGCATACGTTATGTGATAGACACACACACACATACATACTCTACATGCATATAACTTTATTGTAACGCTACTGTAATTTGTTTTAGGAGCCATATTATAGGTAATCACATACTCATACGCTTGTATATATGATCGTTTGACTTATCGCGCTCCTTGATTTCTCCTCCCCCATCCTTCTCTCTCTTTTTCTGTTTTTTTCTCCCCCTTTCAGGCACACGGAGACAGAAAAGAGAGAGGCCGATTACGTCCAGGTATGTGTGAGTGTGATCTGGATCGTGTGCACACACTTTATGGCAGATATAGAATCTATATGATCTGCCATCTGCCAGTACTATATATTTCTTTTTCTGCTCTTATTAAGCACTTAATGATTTGGGCCTTCAACTATGTTGTTTGATTTAATGTTATTGACATGGTAGTCATGTCGACAAGATGTTGCAAACAATATTCTATTAGAATAATGTTTGCATACAATTGCTGGTGTATGACCTGTCATTATTGACAAATGTAGCCTACTTCATGGATAAAAGCGTCAAACTCTAAAAATGTAAATGTTAATAGGATAAATATATAATATCTATAATAGAGATATTAGGCCTATATAGTTTAATGGAGAAACATATCTGTCATTTGCTCTCCTCAGCAATTAATCATGTTATTCACCTTGGTGTGGTGTGAACCTACTTGAATTAACTCGCCGTTTCCCCCTCTAATATTAAATTAGCATTTCAATGCGTGTTGTGAAATGTAATTATGGGTGATTGCTAGCCTTTGGACTATCGCAATTATGCTTGTTTCGGCAGGCTTACCCTGCGTTTAGCCTAATTTGGTTAGTAATTTTAAGCAATTTCATCTGGTCTGAGCAGGGCTAATGTGCGCCTGCATTTCTTAATGTAGCCACTAGGTGGTGATGTACACTCAAATGGTAACGTCAGTCAATGAAGACGGGCTGATTCTTTTGACCTTGGTAAGGATAGAGAGAGAGAGAGAGAGAGAGAGAGAGAGAGAGAGAGAGAGAGAGAGAGAGAGAGAGAGAGAGAGAGA
>JAODOY010005010.1:0-10629 GCA_025399855.1 Forbesichthys papilliferus
TTTGGGCCTTAGGTCTTCCACCTGGTAGTGAAGCTGGGATGTTGCAGTCTCCTTGCAACATGAGTTCTCCGTTGGTAGCTTTGAAATGTTGTCGTTTCAGCTTGTCTTTGGCGCTGTCTCCGATCAGCTGGAGCATTATCCGTGGATCACGACTCAGCTTTTGTGTATCATAAAGTCTTTGGGCCTGACGTCAGCTGGTTAGCGTCTAACACGATACTGTCGTGAATTGTAATTAAACAATAACCGAAACTTATAGAATAACTATGAAAGCTATTACTGATATAATAAAAATAAGTCTTAAGGTAACATTTACCAAGTTCAATTTGTCGTGTCCTTACTGGCCACGAGGCAACAGCTTAGGGTAACACCCCAAAGTCGTTAAATGGTTCCAAATGTAACCCTGACAGAGTTCACCTTTTCTTGTTCTCTTTTCTTTCTCCTTTCTGCTGTCCCTAGAGGGAGGGGAGTGCCCTCACCCTTTATACTGCAACCCTGTGAAGTCCTGCCATAGGAAGGGCTAAGAAGTGGGCTAAGGGTGTGTTTTCTGGCCTGGCTCTGGGATAACTTGATATTATAACTTTATAATATAATATTACTATAAAACCATAGCATACAATTGGTTATTATATAAATACACATTATTTGTGAAAACAACTCTCCCTTTCCTTTGAAGCAAGGGTTTGCTCCAACGTTAGTTTAGGTGGAGGTAACATGTAAGTTAGGATGGAATTGTTTAATGTGCGGGACAGAAGGATTCACTACATTAGTATGACACATATATATATATACACACACATGTGGTATATTTGCTGTGCTGTTGCGCGTGGGGTAAACTTTTCCACTTTCCGGCCGGCAGGAATTGCATTATGGGTCACTTTGGGCTTAGGAGAGCGTGTGGGCTAAAACTTTCCAACCGGCAGGAATGGCATTATGGGTAACTTTGGGCTTAGGAGAGGGCGTGGGCTAAAACTTTTTTACAGGCAAGAATGGTTTTATGGGTCACTTTGGGCTTAGGAGAGAGTGTGGGCTAAAACTTTTTGGCAGGCAGGAATTTCATTATAGGTCACTTTTAGCTCAGGAGAGCGCGTAAGGTACACTTTCCAGCCGGCCGGAATTGCAGTATGGGTCACTTTGGGCTTAGGAGAGCACGTATGGTAAAACTTTTTGGCAGGCAGGATTTGCAGTATGGGTCACTTTGGGCTGAGGAGAGCACGTGGGGTAAAACTTTCCACTTTCTGGCCGGCAGGAATAGCAGTATGGGTCACTTTGGGCTTAGGATAGCGCGTGAGGTAAAACTTTCTAACTGGTAGGAATTGCATTATGGGTCAGTTTGGGCTTAGGATAGCGCGTGGGGTAAAGCTTTCCAACCGTTAGGAATAGCATTATGGGTCACTTTGGGCTTAGGAGAGCGCGTGGGGTAAAACTTTTTGGCAGGCTAGAATGACATTATGGGTCACTTTGGGTTCAGAAGAGCGCGTGGGCTATAACTTTTTAGCAGGCAGGAATTTCATTATGGGTCACTTTGGGCTCAGGAGAGCACATGGGCTAAACATTTTTGACAGGCCGGAATTGCATTATGGGTCACTTTAAGCTTAGGATAGTGCGTGGGGTAAAACTTCTTGGCAGGCCATAATTGCATTTTGGGTCACTTTAGGCTTAGGACAGCGCGTACGGTACACTTTCCAGCCGGCCGGAATTGCAGTATGGGTCACTTTGGGCTTAGAAGAGCGCGTGGGCTAAAACTTTTTGGCAGGCAGGATTTGCAGTATGGGTCACTTTGGGCTGAGGAAAGCACGTGGGGTAAAACTTTCCACTTTCCGGCCGGCAGGAATAGCATTATGGGTCACTTTGGGTTTAGGAGAGCACGTAGGGTACACTTTCCGGCCAGCAGAAATTGCATTATGGGTCAGTTTGGGCTTAGAATAGCGCGTGGGGTAGCTTTCCAACCGTTAGGAATACCATTATGGGTCACATTGGGCTTAGGATAGCGCGTGGGCTAAAACTTTTTGGCAGGCAGGAATTGTATTATGGGTCACTTCGGGCTTAGGATAGCGCGTGAGGTAAAACTTTCATACCGGTAGGGAATGCATTATGGGTCAGTTTGGGCTTAGGATAGCGTGTGGGGTAAAGCTGTCCAACCGTTTGGAATAGCATTATGGGTCACTTTGGGCTTAGGAGAGCGCGTGGGATAAAACTTTCCAACCGGTAGGAATGGCATTATGGGTCACTTTGGGCTCAGTAGAGCGCGTGGGGTAAAACTTTCCACTTTCCGGCCTGTAGGAATAGCATTATGGGTCACTTAGGCCTTAGGACAACGCAAGGGTTAATGTGGCTCGGGAAAGGAACATTTGGGGTCCCCTACTGGAGCTGCTGCCCCCATGACCTGACTCCAGATAAGTGGATGAAGGTGGATGGATGGATGGATGTAAATAGTAAAAATCTGAATAAAAATGCTGCATCGGTCTCTTTTTTTTTTTACGGCTGTATATTTACCTTTTGTAGCAATGGCAAAGGTTAATACTGACATTTAAGCAGAAGCCTGTTTAATATTTAATGGTTACTGGTGCTACCAGTACAGTCAGGTTGTGCAAATGCAATTATTGTACATTTATGATATGTTATTTAAATATCTAAGATAATATATTACATTTATCAAATAAAATAAAATAAATGTGGGCTACAAATGTAGGCTACACACAAAAAATGTCATGTTTATTATATAAATATTATTTTTAAATATTTTTAGGTGCCACTATCAAGTATTGGCATCCCAGACGGGGTTGGTTGACAATGAAAGTTAATCTAATGATGGATCAGATTTGTATGTTGTAAAATGTGTATCAAAGAACAGTGATGTGGCTTTAGGGACACCCAAGAGTAAGGGAAGAGATGTTTAATTATACTACAGATGATACACACCATCACACAAACAAAAACAGAATTAACAATCCTTAGAGAATTTTATCATTTGAGCTAAATGGAAAATAACATGATTACATGCATCTGAATCTTATACTTAAGGGCAAGAAAGAATTCAGGACTTATATAGGAATAAGGCCACACTTTAATTGACAAGGTAAGTTTTCTAATTTGCAGTTTTGTAAAAATTATGTATAACAATAATATACTGTATATTAAAATACGTTTTTATAATTATTTAGATACACTTTTCTACCATGGCAGACCATAACGCCGTATTCATTTTAACCCAGTACAGTATAATGAGAACCGTGACTGGTGATAATTGTAGCTAACAAAAGTCTCTCTTATCCAGAATAATGCTTTGTATGTTGGGACATTTTATTGTAAGACTATTCTGTATATCAACTGTGACAGATGGGCTCCTCACTGTGTTTCCTGGACTGCCTATTTTATTTGCATTGTTGTAAATCTCTTCTGGCTGAACTGCCAGAAAGAAAGATACATTCTTATTCTTTATTCCAGTAGATGTTGTCTGACTGTAAACACATTTTTTTATTGTCTTTCATAATAGGGTTTTTGGGGGGAATTAATGAATTACAAGACAATGATGTATACCAATATAACCACTGTGACAGATATGATCATCACTGGGTTCCCTGGACTCCTGCCACAATACTATGGACTAGTGTCAGCCCTGTTTTTGCTCACTTTCCTATGTACAATTTTTACTAATGTCTTCATTATAGCCTTTGTAGCCTGTGAAAGATCTCTTCATAAACCATCTTACCTGATTTTCTGCCATCTTGCATTGACAGATTTAATATTTGGTTTTGTAACACTGCCAAAGATTATAGCTAGATATTGGTGGAATGACATGATGTTATCATTTGGTGCATGTTTGGCTCAGATGTATTTTGTCCATTCCTTAGGAGCAATTCATTCTCTAATTCTGTTGATGATGGCGATTGATCGATTTATTGCCATTTGTATTCCTTTTCGTTATCCAGTTTTGATTACAAATAACATTGTTACAATTGTTAACACATTATTAAGTGTTTTCATCTTCATTAATATGATGATAGTTCTTTACCATACTGTCAGTTTACCTTACTGTGATTCTAACATCATTGCTCATTGTTTTTGTGATCGCATCACTATAGTCAGCCTGGCATGTAAGAAAGATGCGTATGTTGATGAATATGCATTTGCATTTTCAATGTTCACTCTTTTGGGGCCTCTAGGATTTATAATCTTTTCATATTTTGCAATTATCATTGCAGTTCTCAAAATCACTAGTTCAGAAGGGCGCTATAGAATTCTGTCCACCTGTTCACCACAACTTTTTATAACAAGCATTTATTACCTACCTAGATGTTTTGTTTATTTTGCTTATATGTTCGGATTTGCATTTCCAAATGCAAACATACGCCTTGTTTTCATAATGTTATACAGCCTTTTACCTGGTGCAATAAATCCAATTGTTTATGCTTTGAAAACTAAGGATTTCAAACACATTCTAATTAATAAATGTAAAAACAGAAAAATTGGAATTGAGATAAAGGTTCACTACAAAATGTAACAACAGCTGTTACATAGATTAATTGGTACCCACTCTGTAACATGGATCATGCAGAGATCTAAAATGTCACTAAATGATGTTCTGTATTTGTTCAAGTGACTGATCTCTGATCCGATCTAGACATTCACATATCAAAAAAATGAAAGTAGATATAAAGTCATGGTTTTTGAAATATTGTAATACCTTTATTTCTTATTCCTTTGTTTATTTGTACATGTTTTTACCATTTTATCCATGTATTTCAAATGTCATTATGGAGCACATACATGCAATTTCTTAATTGTAAAGCTGCATCTCCTGTAGGAAGATACCATATACTTACTGTAAATAAAGTGTATTATTAACATCCCTGCAATATTGATGTGACAATTTCAATATCTGTGGTAGTGTCAATTAAAAAACAATGAAGGTGGTCCCATCCTGATCATTACTAAGACAATATCTGTCTAACAGTGAAGGGGTAAAAGGCCTTTTAACAGGTGACATGATAAAGGCAAAGGACAAGTAGTACGGTATTAAAATATCTATATTATAATGACATCCTGTTATCAAAATCTAGAACAGTGTTATATTTTATAGGTACTCTATTAGATATTTTAAACAATAATATAGCATCAAACAACTGTTTGTGCTTTTCAGACACATGAAGCAGAACGGTATGCAGTAATGACAGATTGGGGCTTCAAATAATGCATTAATATAACAATAATAAAAGGATTACATGAAAATCAAGATAAATACTGCCTCAAAAAGTACTTTAACAACCCTTAAAATAATCAAACTATTTCCTCTACGTCACTCGCAATATCGCAGTCACGACTGATATCATTTGATAGGCCTGCAATATCCTCAAATACTTCAGCAAAAGTGCTAAAATGCACAGTTATATTAATCATATTTGCCCATTTTTCCATGTTGCTAGAGTAAGGGCTCTCTGCTTGGCACTGAGCTGAACAGCTGGCATTTGTGTGTGCATATGGGACAGGTAAGACATTTAGCTCTTTGAAGCAGCATGCAGAAAGTGAAGTTCTCTCATGTCTCATTACCTTATTTGTATAGTCAGGAAGCGGCCCATAGTCACACTGAGAGTTGTTATAAGATGTGATGTCTATCTTTGAGGTATGTGCTTTATGTAACTGGCACTCACTGCAAATTGTTTCTTTTATTAAAATAGAATTTAACTGTCTAACCTCATCAATAGAGAGGGACTGTACAGGTAACAAGACCTCTGGCTTTATGGACCTCTTGTGACCAGGCTGTAAATGTATTTGGCATTTATTACTATGACTTCTCTCAGGATCAAACTTATCTGACAACCACTTGTCAGGGGAAGCAAAGGTTGTTGGTTTGAATGACATGTTTGCTCCACATTGGCTTCTATCTTGGATTATTGGTTCTGCTAATAGTATCTCAAGATCTGCCACTCCCCTGTCTCTAACATAGTTATGGGTGTACACATGTTTCTGCCAAGTGAGTTGTAGAGAAGCCCTGTCTAAATAAACGTCAGCGCTTGGAATCTGTTTTTCAGCCAAGATGACGTCAGGTTGTTGGCACACCTGTGCAGAGCTATCATCACTGAAAGAGAACAATACATTGTCTGTGCCTTGTCCTGTTCTTTGTGGTGAGGAATTAATCCTGTGACCATGATCCTTTATGCGTTTGTGCCTACGTGCAATTAACAAGCCTACTATCATTAGAATAATAAAAATAGGAAAAAGCGCGAAGGAAATCAGCCACAAAGGTGAGTTTTCCTGATCTGAAGGTTCAAGGCATCGACTGTAGTTTTCTGAGGATGCACAGATGTCACAAGTCTGCCCAGTGACATTGTGAAAACAGATGCATGACACATTCTGCAGCCCAACTTTACATTTGTGCCTATTGTCACAGTGCGCTGTGTTACATGGAATCGCGGTAGGGCCACCCTCAGAACACCGCGAGGGGACGCAGAGACCTGCCGCCTCACAGCTGGATGTCAGTAGGGTTGGGCCAGGCCAGATCTCAACCATGTCACTGTGTCCGCTGATGGGCAGTGTGTAGCCCATCACCTTGACATATTCCACACATCCAGACAGTCCTGTCATTTACAAAGAAAAGAGCTTTTAAAGACTCTTTCAAACAAATGTCTAAAATGAATACCACAGTTGAATTCAGCCTGGGTCTGAACCGTAAAGGTCAAGTCAGAAATGCTGGCGAAAGAAGAAAACTTAAACACCTCTCCCTTCAATGCCACTGGGTCTTTCTTTAGAAGCTCCTCCCCCCAAACAGAATATTCATTGTCAAGGCAACCAAAGTGTTATGTGGTGCGGTCTGCACCACTTTGTTTGTGTTCCAATTTACAGAGCCAGGGGCCTCACGTATCAACTGTGCGTACATTTCTAACTAAAGTTTGGCATGCGTGGAAAATGTACCATTTGCACACGCACAAAATTATTGTGATTTATCAACCTGGCGTATGCAAGAGATACGCATCCTTTCATTGATAAAACACAGCCATACTATACTTCTGTGTACGTGAATGAGCTTACAGTCCCTGCCCAAGTACAGCCTACAACTACCTATAAAAAGTAACTATGAATCAGACTGATTATGCAGATTTAATGGAGGTTTCACAAGTCAACATGCACACTGACCAGAAGAGGGCAAATAAGAAAACAAAAGAAATGAAACTTCTCACAACGTGAAATTAAAATAATTTCTGAGGTATACAGTACCTCAGAAATGATTCTTTATTTTAGGCTACATATTTATTAAAATAAATAAGTTTAAATATATAGCCTTAGGCTAGGTAGGCTACTACAATATGATGAGATGGATAATAGGATAAGCCTACTCTGAAAATCAAGATGTAAAAAGCATAAAAAAATAGACCTGCATGAGTATTGCAGTACATATACACTACAGTATAGGCATATAGGCCTAATTGATTTCAGTGATATGTTCAAACCGCCGTAAATGACAGAATATTGTCAATGGGTTATACTTTGCACCATGCCAATAGGTTCATTGGGTTCAAATATATGGATTATTGAGGCAAAATTTTACACTTTTTTTATCATAATTTTTGGATCAGCTACAGGCTGATATATATATAATGTATCAGTATAAAGCTGCAGAGTAATGACCTGCCGAACTTGAATAGAGGCCTATATGCTAGTGGTTCGAGTAATTGCAGTTTGGTCCACGTACGCATTTTAGTTGACTGAAGGACTGCATATTGCAATGCGGATGCAGTCGTTTGACAATTTCATTAAAGTCAATGATTAAAACAAGTGAAACTACCGCATATCTGCAAATTGCCTCTTGACCGGTGTTGGGAACCGAATATTTCCGAATAAGTCAGACGAAAGGCCGTTCAACAGCAGAAGCGTTAGTGAGGATAGACTGAGATATGCCCGACCAGTTAGCGCTGGAGAATGTTCCAGTGGCCAAAAAGCCTAACTGGCAGGACTTAGGCACTTAGCACCATATACAGTATGTCCTCCAATAATGCCAGGGCTGTCATTGTTCTTTGAAAAGCTGAGCTTTTGTGGTCTATTAATTTAATTACAATCATAATAGCTGTGGATTTTATCTACATTATTGGATCGTCATAAATTACTTATTCATTTGCTTTGAGAATCGGTTTTCATTTTGGCATTTTTTGCATTTGTATCCTACACCAAAATCACGCAGGGCAGGGCAATTGCGTGTGTGTCTGTGTGTGTGTGTGTGTGTATGCATGGTTTACGCACATTCTTGTGCGTATGCACGGTTGATACATGAGGCCCCAGGGCTGTGTAGAACATCAGATTATTTTTTCAGCACACATAATTGACAGCTAGTAGACCTTGAGGGGGTATTTGCTGAATTTGATAAAAACATGTATTAGCTTGCAATAACTGACTCCACCTTTAAATCCAGCCATGGTGTCTGACCACAGCTGAACATTATTAATTGCTTTATGTAAATATGTTGTTTAAGATAGGTGACACATTGCACTGATCAGGGTGTAAATCCTTAATATTGAATAAAAGCTAATAAGAAACAAAGAAGGAAATAGAAATACATAAAATACTCAGAAAATCACAGTTGTCAACAATGACGCCAACCTGACTGCTGGAGTCCCATGGAGCAACATGACGAGAGTGTCCCAAGTACAATCTTGTCCATAGTAACTAGAGAGTGATCCAGAGTTACATTTGTGATGTTCATGACTGGCTGTCCATCCAACACAAGAACAGTATTCTGTCCATTTTCCAACAGAGAGAGGACATGCCAGAGACCATCTGCTACTGTGACATCTACAACAAACTCCATATGTCCAGATGAGGTGTCTTCAGACATGTACAGGAGTTTCCTATTCTTAATCTAAATGAAGAGAAGAATATATTACTGTTACATGCTAAATACAAGTGAAATAAGAAAAGCACAAATCATTCTCTCAAGTTTACACCTACCTGAATCATTCTATAACCGTTCCATCCTAATATAAACAACAAAACTCCATTATATTGAGTCTTGAATTTGATGTCAATCCCTGAATCTCTGTCAGTTGATGTTTTAAATTCATCATCCTGCAACTTTTGCAACAAGCGTTCTCTTTTGAATCTCTCTTTAATGGCATACTCAATGTATGCATTTCCACTGAGTCGTAGCACAAAGTCTTCAGATATTTCTGTAAAGAGATATATTCAGCTGGATAAAGCTGATTCATATGAATAGCATATTTGTATAAAATATACATACAACTTGGATATGCAAACACAATACCTGTGGCACAGTTGTCACCACTGTACCGAGCCTTGCATTTACAAGCATAGTGGGACCAAAGGTCTAGGCACATGCCGCCATTCATGCATGGAGTGCTGTGGCATGGTGAAACGGATGCTCTGTGGCACCTGGAATCCAGTTAATGAATACATGAATTAATAACTCTAACAATATATGTGTAAAACACATTGCAATTGCAAACAAAATTGCAATTATGTTGTATTCAAACCTTTCACGGATGTTATAGGTGGCAAGGGCAGCAGAGTGCTTTAATAATACACCATTCACATTAATGTTTCGAATACATCCAACAAAGTTATGACTTTTTATTTGAGCAGCATGCATTAAAATTGATTGAATTGACTTCAGCCCTCCAATTGTGAAGTTACTGCTCCCAACATCTAAGAGTCTGAATGAAAGAAAAGCAAGACAACAAATAAACATTATGTTACATTTTAAATGTGTTAATTAGTATACCATGTAAACATGTTGGTAATGCATTGTGACTACCTTTCTGAGTCAATACTATCACTCTGAGTGAAGCAAAATCCAGGATTGTGAATATCTGTACAGTTGTCCACCAGAATGGAAGCAATCTGTTAAAGGCAAAATACAAATAATATCAATTAATAGTGAACTTGTGGATAGTGTGGAAATCAGAGTATGTATATAAAGTATAGAATTACGACATTTGCAATCTAAATAATATAAATACTCCATTAATTTTGCCATTGGGAGGCTGCAATGTGTCGATGGAGCTGCCTTTTCAGAACATATGCTGGTTGCCCATGTGTATTGCAGCCTTGCAGCATTGTTTATATCATGTTATATAGCAGCATAGGCATGGTATACCAGATTATTAATATTATTTAACAAATTTACATTTATTACTCTTTTACATAATTTCTGTTTCTAAGATTCACATCAAAACAATACCTAGGGTAACACTTTCTATGAAGGCATAGATCACCCTTATAATGCTCTATGCATACATTCATAACATGTTATAAGGAAATTATAATTATTAATTATTATTAAGTCTTTATAATATTTGTTATACTCACTTACAAAACAGCATGGTACTACATTGTTTATGAGCTGTTGATTTAATGTATTATAACGAATTGTTATATTATACATTATACAACGTTGATGGTTCTGGGGATTAGATATATTTTCCATCTCACAGCATCATCTCATATTTCTAATTTGATTTGTTCTCTCTCTGGCACGAAAAATCTAGAGACAAGGGTAGGTGACATTTTTCACAGCTAACACCATTAAACTCGGGAAACTTGGAAATGTAGCAGAGATATAAAATATATAATTGTGTGTTAATTACTATTGAATTAGGCAAAATAATGTTAATATGTTTTCTT
>JAODOY010005012.1:0-10628 GCA_025399855.1 Forbesichthys papilliferus
TAATTTTTGATGTTTTTATTATTATCAACAGTAATTTGTAATTCAATTGAAATAACGTTATTAAAAGCAAGTGCTGTAACGAGCACATTACAATTACAGTCAAGCATCAATGTTCTGGTGCTAAATCTGCTGCTCGATTTAGCTGGAATGCTTACACATAAAGCTAGGAAGCCGTGGCCTTATTTTTTCACTGGCAGGAAATTAAGAGGGATCACAAACTGTTCATCCGGTGTAAAACTACATTACTGTGTGCTTGTTCCTCTTGCGGTGCCAGCTGGTGCAGCAAGTGATCGGTATATCACAAATACGACTGTGAATTGCGGATGACTTTGCCTTGTTAGAAATATTTACATGCACGTTTACGCATGCTTGCACAAATAGTGCAATCATGTAGTTAGGTTGATTCAGTGTACCGTACAGTAAACAGACCATATCACTCAGCATTGACACATATACTGAAGTTGCAATCAGCTCAAATTGAAGCGCAACTAACAAACTAACGTGAATTTAAGATGCAATGATTTAATTTAGTAAAAACTGCTTTCGCGATGCCTTAAATTTAGCGCCGCCATCGAACGCCTAATGTTGTTGGTGTATATTTGCTACTCTTTTACGTTGTGGTTAAGAAGCTAACGTTAGCAAACAAGCGTTGGGCAAATGGGCTCTGGCACCTACAATTGCTGTTCGCTACTTTTAAAATATTGACTTGGAGCCTGAGCCGCAACGCACGAACATATGTATGCCAGTGTGAAGATAAGAGGAAATTAACTTGTAGGATAAGAAGTAAAACACTAAAGCTAAAATGCTAGCCAACGAGTAGCTAGCAAGTCAAACTCTCTTTGATAACGTTACAGAAAAAGCTGCCCTTTTCCGGAAATGCATGGAATTTGTAGTTTGCATAATGCAGCCAATCGACTTCTAAAACTGAATATGATACGTAATAGTACCGACCATGTTTCCTGCTAATGATCAATGTTTTGCAAAGTACAATGTAATATAAACACCAATGTTTAAAATCCTACCCACCGCTCATGACGACATTCGCTCTCCGTGAGCCTTCAAGAGCGAACCCATGGAAGAATCCGCCTGCGTTGTCACACCAATCATCTGTCAATAGATTGTTAAAGGACGTCTAGTCCACCCAATCACCTTGTGCTTTTGTCGTGATTGACATTAAATTAAACTAATCAGTAAGAAATGATTTGCTACAGCGGTCGATGTGTGACTGTTCACCCAATGATCTATTGATAACATGTTGTATTGGGCGGGTCCAAAATATACCTTCAATAACTCGTGTTTAACTGACGTATGGTTCAATATGGGTTTAAAAGGGGCAGTTTCACGCAAATAAGAAAGACAGTTGCGTCGATCATTGCACTTTAAGTATGTTTACTACGTGGACCCGTTCAAATGCCATCACAGTCATGATGTTGAATACCACCCGTCCATCCATCCATCTTCTTCCGCTTATCCGGAGTCGGGTCGCGGGGGCAGCAGCTCCAGTAAGGGACCCAAACAAACCCAAGGGAACCAAACTTCCCTTTCCCGAGCAACATCATCAATACCACCCGGATTGTTGTAACTTGTATCTTAATCAAGGCTCGGCCCTCATGATGGCAAGCTGTGCAACGTATAACCTATCCTGTACTGCTCCGATGCCCTACTGTCCCAGCGGCATGGCCTTGCACAGATAAGAATGATGACGATAATTACAATACACTAACACATATACTGTGTGTGTATATATATATATAATTATTTGACCCCTCTCAGGAAGATTTTTGGCTCCCGGGTGTATACATGTAATGAGAAATTAGGAGCACACTCTTAAAGGGAGTGCGCCTAATCTCAGTTTGTTACCTAAAAGACACCTGTCCACAGAATCAATCAATCAGATTCCAAACTCTCCACCATGGCAAAGACAAAATTGTATACACAAGACTGTTGCCAAGCAGCTTTTGGTGAGAAGGTGACAACAGTTTGTGCAGTTATTCGCTAATGGAGGAAACACAAAATATTTGTCTATCTTCCTCGGTCTGGGGCTCCATGCAAGATCTCACCTTGTGGAGTTGCAATGAGCATGAGAATGGTGAGGAATCACCCCAGAACTACATGGGAGGATCTTGTCAATGATCTCAGCTGGGACCATGGTCACCAAGAAAACAATTGGTAACAAGCTACAGTATATCTTAAAAGACTGAAATCCTGCAATGCATGCAAGGTCCCCCTGCTCAAGAAAGCACATGTACATGCCGTCTGAAGTTTGCCAATGAACATCTGAATGATTCAGAGAACGGGGCCACGTACCCTCAAATCTTGGTGACAACCTCCTTCCTTCAACCTGGGCACTGAAAATGGGTCGTGGATGGGAATTCCAACATGACAATGACCCAAAACACACTGTCAAAGCAACAAAGGTGTGGCTCAAGATGAAGCACATTAAGGTTCTGGAATGGCCTAGCCAGTCTCCAGACCTTATTCCCATATAACATCTGTGGAGGGAGCTGAAGGTTTGAGTCACCAAACGTCAGCCTCGAAACCTTAATGACTTGGAGAAGATCTGCAAAGAAGAGTGGGACAATATCCCTCCTGGGATGTGTGCAAACCTGGTGGCCAACTACAAGAACCGTCTGACCTCTGTGATGCCAACAAGGGTTTTGCCACCAAGTACTAAGTCATGTTTGTAGCGGGGTCGAATAATTATTTAACTCATTAAGATGCACATTTATTTATACCATTTTTGACATGTGTTTTGTTGTTGTTGTTGTTATTCTGTCTCTTACTGTTCAAATAAACCTACCATTACATTATAGACTGAACATTTATTTATCAGTGGGCAAATTTACAAAATCAGCAGGGGATTAAATCATGTTTTCCCTCACGGTATATATAGCGTGAATGTGCATTTCATCAAATTTTTTTATGTTAGTAACCTGAAACTGCTGTGCTGTTTCCAGTATACCCTATGTAAAACATGTACTCCAGTCTGTCAGTTCCATCTGTCAACACTCAGATCAGCTTCTTACGCAGGCAATGTGTCCCATGCTTCAACATGTTTGGAGTCTCGCCAAGCAAGCGCATACATGTAGATTAGTGTCTGTATTGTTAAACCAAATAACTGGATTACATTTTTAAAACTGTGATTTAATAAAGATGACTATGTTGTCACTGTCAGTCTGTATATCTGTACATATTGAGAATGAAGAATAGTCAGAGAAACCACCAGAAACTATTAATTAATTTTCACTTTTTTACTAAAGAAACACTGATCCTGTACTCAGCTTCAGGGTACAAATGATGCATAATGGGCCAGGCATTTAAACAAATAAGTAAACTATTAGTTAAATAACAAGATGGAGGAAGGAGGGAATGCAGAAATGTTTTTTTGCAGTGGTTTCCATAGTTTTCCAGCCAACAACCTCTAAAAAAGCAACCAGGGCCAGTTGAACCACTTCCTGAACCAAACACCACTGCATCACAATAAACAATGAAGCAACTTAATACATATATAAGCAAACAAGAACAACACTAAAATGTATGCACATTTTATTAAATATATAAAACATTCTTAAACGATTAAAAATACATTATTTTGTTTTTCTTTTCTCTTTTGTTTTTTTCTCTAGATAGTTTGATATTTAGATTTTTATTTAATTTTGAAAACCTTCAAAAAACCCAACCCCCACTTGAAAAACCATTAGTGATGAACTGCCTGTGCTAATAACACGCTCAGATGTTTTCATTATTAATTCCAATTAAATATATTCTCTTGAATTGCCATTGAAGTTCAGATATGAAATATCCATATGGTGGTTTTGTCACTTTTATTTCAAATTCATAATTGTGCATGTTTGAGGTTGGTGATACTCCACATATTCATGAAGTTAAAATATTCATGGCACAACCATCAACTGCTCATTTAGTTTGCTTTTCTTTATTTTTTCATTAATTGGATTACTGAAATCCAAAAGAGTGTATTAAAATATGGCATCTTAATTTGGATTTGAAATTCTGTATATGGGCAAATGTAAATCTGTCATCTATAATTACATCACAAGAGCCTGAACAATTATCTTTCAAAAAGTTATGAATGAAAATACTGGAATTCTAGTAATTTTTTCCAAACATAACATTTCTTTTCAATATGAAGAAACAGTGCAAAATGCATTTGGCTTATTGTTAAACAATGCTATAAAATATCAGTTTTGGTCAGACTTTAGATGCACCACCATGGAATATATCTTAGATGTCTATGAGTTGGGTTAGCCTGGATCCTGTCCCCGAGTATTACAAACATGCTCACTTATTTCATTGTTTTGAATTGGATTGAATTGTGAGTCATTTGATTTGGAAACCAGGTTACAGATGGATACACAATGTCCCATCTCAACTCTGCAAGTGTAGCCAGTAAAAAGATACATTCCGCACATCCACTCTGCGAATGATTTGCATATGTTATGTGTTCAATGAAGCCCACGTTAGTACCGGTTAGTACCCATCAAAATATCTACTGTAGTATAGCTCTCTGTAATGTGTATTGATCAATAAACATTGTATGCAATTGTCACTTCTGTGGTTTACTCTTTACTCAAGACAGGTTTAGAAAAAATACCAAAATGGTTTATGTCTGTGGGAAGAATGAGTACCCTGCCAATGCCTACTGATCTGATGATCCATATGACATTTCATAATGATGCATTGTATACCAAATTATATTTTTGTGTCCAGATCTTTTACATACTTTATATGTGCTTTTAAATGATCAGATCATATACATTAGATTTCTTAAAAACATAACAAAACACAACTGTAGTCTCTTGAGTCCAACAGCCATCGTTTGTCGGCAGGAAATAGGAGATCTACCAGTGCTTCATCTTTTTTTAAAATCCAGTTCAGTTAATGAAAATATCGTTCTGTGATTTGAATCCGACTTTACGGAGGTAATAGGTAAAGAACTTAAGCACTCTTTAGCTCTTACAGAATATTTGCTGTTCAAATGATGCCCTTTTCAAATGAGACATATCTGCGCTTTGTGCCTCTGTGCGCGTTTTCCCATCATGGACATACTTCCTGACATGCACCGACCCTCATATCAGTTCCAGGGCCATTATCGTCCAGCTATATCCAGACCGGCAGCTCAGCATTGGTCAGTCCTCCACACAGATTCCTGCAAAGATGTTTTATATACACATATACATTATATACACACAAATATAAAACATTATGTTTAATGTGTAACTGCACCCCAGCGCTGAGCCTGACTCCACCCACTACAACTTTGAAACATGCAGTCAAGGAGCTGAGTGGGGGAAGGGGCTGAGAGGGGGAGCCCCATTAACATTAACTTTAACATTTTAATTTGATAACATATGAGTGTACTGAGTGTACAGCTGAAAACGAGCCAGGTCCTGGGGATGATTTTTAACAGATATGACGTGTAGTTCTGTTTGCAGCACATGAAATGCAGATTAAAAAAAAAAAGTTTAGTCAATATTAACAAAAGCACTGATGTGTCTCATCACAGAACAATCATATTACTTTGTTTACGATTCAAAAAACACATTTTAGGGTGCAGTTACGCTTTTACTTTAGACGTTTTCAAGAGCAAGTTATTATTGTTTTTCATAGTAAAGTAAAAGTAAAAGAAGTAAAGAGGTAAAAGTAAAAAAGTTAATGCTGTACAGCACAATAAAATAACTATAATAGAGATAAACAAATGACATATTTAATCTACTTCAAAATCTCCAAAATGTATTTCCCTCTTTTCCCTTGAGTTTTACATTACTTTATTTTTAGTTATATATTGTTTGATTTATTATAGATTTTTAAGTATTTGTAAAAGCAGCCAGAATATCAAAGGACCTTAACAGTCCTCTTTGAAACAGCCATTCAATAATGTAGGCTAAATACATGAATATGTCAAGTAAGTCAAAAGGGAAATAACTCACTTACTCAGGAATCACTTCTGCTACGTTTGAGACTCTCCCTCTTGTTCCAGCCCGACCCTAGGGAGGGTCTTGATGTTCTTGATTGACAGATACATCTCCTCCTCTGCATCATAGTAGTAAAACTTTCTCAAGTAGGAGATTAGAGGTCTGGAGAAGAGCATATAACAGTAAACTTACATTGTCAAACAGAGCACAGAGCTCCACAAACAAATTTATATTGAATGGATAATGCCAGGAAATTGGTGAGCAGAGTGGTCCAAAACCTCCATATTTGAATAAATATTAGCACTGTATAATTGATACAAACAGTTGCTGAGGACCTACATTTTCACACAAGCATCTAAGGCTTGATTTTAAAATGTTTTTTAATTTCAAAGCAACTTATGCATCAGGCTCATCATTTGGGGCCATGCTCATACAAGAATACTAAGGGGTGTGTTAAAACATACAAATCACACAAAGGAAGGGACATATACTTGGGGAGCGGAAGTTCCTGGATGTGGTCGATGCGAATCATCTGGCGAATGCAGAAACGACAGAGGTGCTGCAGGGATTTGACGTTGCTGAAACGTGACACGGGGTAGAGCAACTGCACCGGGGTTGGAGGAAGCCCTGGAAAACACACACACACACAAACAAAACCACCATTCCAATAGTTACTGTACAGCAGATTGTTGTCAAGCTACACATTTGTTTACTGAAACACTATTATAATGTGTGTGAAAATGCACACATGCAAATTGACAAACATTTCCATGACAAAAAGGCAGAACACACATTTGCATTATTTACTTTACTGTACAACCCTTGCTTGGCATACTCAAGTGGCGATTATCATATTTTTTAAATTCAGTTTGTATAGCAATTCTACTGTATATAGTATTTTACCTGGGACCCTGGAGCGCAGGAAGTACAAGAATTTGCCATTCTTGGAGTGCATGATGGCTCTTTCAATAAATTCCACAACCGAATGGCAACGGTCCTCAAATTTGGGGTGACACCACAGACTGAATGTACCTGGGAAGAAAAATAAAGTTTTACTCCAAAATAGGCAAGAAAACACTAAATTATGTATTCATTGGTATATTTTAAATATTGAACAGCATTTGCCTACATTTAGTACAACTCCATGCAGATAATATAAACAATTCATCATTCATTTGCAATGTTGTAGACAGTGTGCTACATGTTTGTGACTCTATTATTGACTCCTGTGTTTGTGACCTTTTCTGTATGTGACCGTGTTGTTTATTTATGTGTGCGTGTGTGCGCATGCGTGATCATCACCCCTGTAGTGCTCCATGCGTGTGTGGTGAGTGACACCCTGGGACCTAAAGCTCAGGCTGAGGATGTAGCGGGGATCGGAGCTGTCGCGCACCAAGAAAGAGCCGTCCGCTTTTCCTTTAAGCTTCATCTCAGCGTCCTCCCAGTTCATGGGGCCCCAGTACCAGCCACACTAGACACAAGGTGATATGGGTTTAATGCTAGGCCAGAACAGCATACAGACACGCTCCTTGACTCGTGTTTGGGATAAGAAATGTGTTCATCCAGCATTAGAAAATGTTGTTTACGTTTAAAAGTGCAGAGAATGCCCAGTGTTTGTTAGCATGCATTTTACCCACGCAACCAAACTGCAACACAATCACGGAGTTTACGTAACAACACTGAACTGCAGGCTCTTCTTGAATCCTACAATGAATTACACACGTTCTTACTGCTAGCTAATCTTGTATTATCACAAAGGGCATCATGCTACCTTTTCCAGCTCTCTCAGGCTGGCAGCAAAGTTACTGGCCTCTGGCCGTCGTAGGGGGCAAAGTGTTGGGGGCAGTCTCGCTGGGGGAGGTATGTCTGCTTGTGCTGGGCCTGAGTGAGGCAGGGTCCTCAGGAACGCATCTAAAACACAGAGGCACTCCGTCACATGTGGGCCCTCAAAGGAAGTTATGTGCTTAGTACGTTCTGTGTTTTTAATGTTTTATGGCACTCGACAGAAAAGCAAGTCTAATTATCATTACCTTTTATCTTATTTCTGTTATCTTAATTTAAATAAATAAAACATGTCTGCACATATATTTAAGCACTTCATTATTTAGGCCATTAGCAATTTTGTTTGGCAGTTTATGATACATTGATATGTTTTTTAGCCATGATGACAAGATGCTATAACTATTCTGATATAATGTTGCTTACAATTGCTGGTGTATGACCTGTCCAACTATTGACACATGTACACAGGGATGGGCAGTATTCATGATACATATATTTGAAATATGTATTTGAAATACAATACAAAATACTATTTTGTAATTTGTATTTGATAGCATTGTTGAAAATGGCCTCTGATTAAATTTGTAACTATTTCATAACCAATCTGCATTGCTACAAATGTTTATCACTTCATCTAGTTGTACCATGATTTTAAATGCATGATTGAATGTCATTGCATTTAGCCACTAGCCATTGTCTTCATACAGGGTGGCTGTGTCACCGCTAAAGTGATCTAAGTTTTCAGAGTATAATCTCAGTAAAGATTGACTTTAGTGCACACCCACAGAATGGACAACTGGCGGACTGTGAGATGATATTTGCTGAATTTGACCAGACTATCTTACAATCGCTTACCTTACCATAACTGGTTATATACTGTATGTCAGAAGTATTTTTTAGTAGTTTCAAAATACAAAAGTACAGTATTTTATTTTGGTACATTGCGTGGCTGCTGTATTTTGTAGTTTATTTGGATACTTTTTTTTTTATTAGGGTATTTGGTAGTCTATTTTAAAATAAAATTTGATGTATTTTCCTCCATCTTTGCATGTACATCACTTAATATAAAAGCTATATAAATTAAAGGTGTCTAAATATATTATATGCCATGAGGCACTCTTTCTAGCTAGAGCAGTGATTGTCATCCTGGTGTATGTGGCAAGGTAGGAGGTCGGCCATCAAAAATACTGTGGTGACACCTCTTGTTAGTAAACTAAATTGCTTACACATATGCAACTAAATAGCATTTAGTCTCATCAGAGACAAGCATTCTGAAATGTCTTTAAGGGCTCTGACCCACACAGTGAGAGCCACATAAGCAGACCCCCCCCCCCTTACCATTGAGGCTGACACTGTGCTGCATGGTGGGATGGGAGGAGGGAGGAGAAGGCAGAGGAAGGCACTGCAGGGAAGCCCCCATAACACTCACTAGGAAAGGACCCGGGTGCGGCCCACCTATGTCATCTGAAACGACAGTAGGCCAGGGTGAGGCATTGGCAGCAAGACAGGAACATTTAAAGGAAAGAGGTGAAGGGGATATAGGGAAGATGGATGACATATGACATCCATCTATCGCATCCTAGTACGGCCGCACGATGCTCACTGTGCATCCACTGATGGTCTTTAATGTGGTCTTAAGAGCTAACCTCACAGGGCCAAATCACTAGAAAATTCACTGACATGGATGTGCATCTTTGTTGCAATACTCTTTGCCCTTTCATTTCAAAATATTTTATATTTTGGATTGCCCCAGTGTTTTTGGAACCTCTTTCCATTGAGATACACAAAGAACTGTGCTACAAAGTCTAAAAATCGAAACTGTCTTAAGGTTGTTTATGCTCTGACGGCCCTGCTTTGTTTCAGCAGGCCTCTGGTCCTCATTGGCTGGGTAGGCCCTAATTAGGCCAATTAAGTACACCTGGGCATGTCCATTATATAGGTGTGTGCAGCACACTGTCTGTGTGACCCTCCTGGCACCACTGTTGTTGGTTAGCATGCAACATACACCATATATTCAGTACTTACACCTACAGACATTCACACCTCATTCTATGGTATTGTGTTTGTTAGTTAAGAGTTTGGTTTGTTTTGTTTACGGCCCATGAGACAGGTCGTAACAATGTCCTCACGATGATTTAGGATGTTTGGTTTGATATCCAATCAATCAAGCTTTGAAAGACACATGATTATTATTTTATTATTATTACATGTTCTATTGTTGCATGAGAATGCCAACGTATATTTGTCTGCTTTCTCATCTAAGACTAAGCAGTTTTCTTATTAATTGTCTCTGTCCTCCAAATGTAATAAGGAACTTTATGTGTCAACATTATTGACTGTAGACTGACAATGGAGAAAATGTTAAATGAGGTATAGTACCTTTGAGTAAAAATAACAGTGAGCTCCACAATGGGAAGGGCTTAGTGACATTTTGGGAAATTTATTTTTGATGATTCCTGACACAGAAGTTCCGAGAGAGAGAGAGAGAGAGAGAGAGAGAGAGAGAGAGAGAGAGGGGAAAGATTGTGTAACCTCTGCACAACAGCTGAACAAGAGCTACACTTCCTTTTAAAATGTGAGAAATACCAATGAATCAGAAAGAGCCACTTCCCAAAATGTAAACTGACAGTCCAGGGCCTTGAGGACCTCCCTGATAAAGAGAAGCTGTCAGTCCTCCTAGGGGAGAACACGGGCATCTGTTCGTTGGCCGCACGCTACGTTACCGCCTGCCACAAGATGAGGGACAGTGCCTGACATAAGTACAAATATGTACCAATATCAATATGTATCTAATATTCTATCGTATCTATCTTCCTTGTTTCTAATAAAAACCTATGTTTCATTTAACTATTTTTCATCAGCTCTTGTTATTACTATGTTATGTTATTATGCTCCATAGTTTACTTTTATCAC
>JAODOY010005013.1:0-10628 GCA_025399855.1 Forbesichthys papilliferus
AATCACCACCCCCCCCCCCCCCCCCCCCAATGTACTGTACTTTTCAAAACACTTTTTTTTTTTGTCAGTTTTAACCGCACTTTTATTTTAATGTCGAGCCTAGTCAAAGTAACATGTTTGCGACAGTTATCTTACTGTATATTAACAGAATATTATCACAATAAAACTCCATGTATTTTGAATAGTTTCGTTGTTGAAACATTCACTGTCGTTTTGATACAGCAGCAGATGTTTCTATCAGCCGTGTATGGAGGTGGGGCTGCTGTACACACTACAGTTGAATGTTACTTTAAGTTGGAAATAACTCCAAAAGAGGGCTACTGTAACCAATTGTAACCACATTCCTGAACACTGATCCTGCCATCTCTGCCCAGATCCATCCAGAAGCTGGAGGAGATGAATGCAGGGATTGACCACCGCGGCGGCGAGGTGGCGGCACCACTGGACCAACAGCGGCATGGCGGCTCCTCCAGCACGTCCACCTCTAGGACCACCGTAGCCAGCTCCACCCCAGAGCTGCCAGGGGCCCAGAAGGAGAGGTCGGGCCAGGGTAGCAGCACTCCTGTCCGCGCCGGGAGCCACGGCGTGCCCTCCTTCAACGAGTCCCCTGTTCCTGCTTGCCAGAGGTACATCTCATATGGCACCAGATGGCCCTTTGAGCTAAGCACTACATTTCAGTGTGTGTTTGTGGCAGAAGGGGCCCGCATTGTATCTCTCTCAACAGAAGAAGGGTAACGGCTATTCATATGCTGAATACAGCACAGTAGGGGACCAGGGGTGGGACCAGAGGATTTTAATGACGTTGAGAAATGTTACATTACAATGACTTGCTTTTTTTTAAAAAAAATTTTTTAAACCTCCTCACTTATCGTCCAATGGGTTTGAGCCTAGCAGTGATGGAGAGGGAGGTGTAGAGAGAAATACAAGTCACTCACAGCAAAGCAGAACTGGTCTAAACCACAGAGCCAGTAGTGAAGTCAATGTGCCTTGTAATCATCTAAGAATAAACTAACTCTGACCTGCTAACTGTACAGTAGTTGTATTCAACGCTTCACTTTAAGGTTTGTGATTTTGTTTTGGCAATATTGTGCGTGTGTGTTGTAACATGCAGTGGAGAGAAGACCCGTGCCAGTTTTCCAACAGTACAGGATGACTCTGGCTCCTCAGCAATGCGCATACCCTCACCAGCGGTACAGTGAAAGTCCTACTGTGACAACAATAATGACCCCACTAACAACCAAATACAAAACCATTTCTTTTTATTATGTATTTGGCAGATTAATTTGCCACAGCTATACTAGTGTCTAGTGCCAGTAAAGTGTTTTAATACTTTATTTAATTTGATAAACTACATATTGAATTGCCTTTATCTCCCTGGTAATGGAGTGCGTTAAATCAAATCTGTTGGTGATCTGTTCTTTCAGTTGGGGAAATCCAAGGCCCTGTTTGTGAAAGTGAGCCAGCTCGAGGACACTCAAGCTGTGCGCGCTGTGGCATTCCACCCCACGGGGGCGCTGTACGCTGTTGGTTCCAATTCTAAAACCCTCAGAGTCTGCGCCTACCCAGAATCCCTCAACACCAAGTAAGTCTCTTTTGCTCTATTTAACTCTATCCCAGTAACATAATGTCCTTGTGTTTATTTTAGCTGGTACAATAATATCTCTGCAGGGATATAAAATAAAATAAAACTCCAATTAATTGTTTGATTATCATTTGACTAAGTAATACATTTTAGGCACTATTTAGGCTTCATTTATTTATTCTTAAATATTCCGTCTCTACCATGTCTCCTGTGATTGGCGGATACGTCTAGTGGTCCAGGTGAAGTCAAGCAGCCATTGGTGTGCTTCAGACGGAACAAGCATCACAAAGGCTCCATCTACTGCATCGCCTGGAGCCACTGTGGACAGCTGTTGGCCACCGGCTCCAATGACAAATATGTCAAAGTCCTGCCTTTCAATGCAGACACCTGCAACGCCACAGGTACGCTGATAAGCAATGTGCAGTGGTGGTGGGCCCGTAGAGGGTGCTAAAGCTCTGCCCCTATGGCATAGCATTTAAAGTAACTATTTTTTAAATGCAATTATTGATAAACATTGAGTGGTCAGTGAGCAGCTTACGATGCCATTTTCTGCTATAAAAGTATTTAAAAAAATAACTGACTACAATGTTAAATGGTATTTCCTTATACTTTCCTACTCAAGCTATACAAGAGAGAGAGATTTATCTTAACAATATCTTTTGATAGGAACCAAACAGGGAGAATAAGAGTTTCTTGCAATAACAGACTATATTTTTCTTTCAGCAGCAAATCTGCCCCGACCCCACTAAAACATATTGAATAATTTGTCGCTGGCAATATGTGAGGTGCATGTGTGCTTAGACACGTATGAAAAACACACTCCCAACCAATCGCTCGTGATTATATAATATGTGTAATCACTTGGTTTGAATAGTGTGCATGCGTGCGTGTGTGCAGGACCAGACCTGGAGTTCAGCATGCACGATGGCACCATCCGGGACGTGGCCTTCATGGAGGGTCCAGAAAGCGGAGGCTCCATCCTCATCAGTGCCGGTGCTGGAGACTGCAGCATCTACACCACTGACTGTCAGAGAGGACAGGGCCTCCATGCCCTCAGTGGACACACCGGTACATCTGCTGGTGACCATTAGGAGGCGCTGATGAGACATCAGTCCTCACCTACTCTACCCAGTGTGTGTGTGTGTGTGTGTGTGTGTGTGTGTTGGGTTTCCCTAGGGCACATTCTGTCTCTGTACACGTGGGGAGGTTGGATGATTGCGTCAGGATCCCAGGACAAGACGGTTCGCTTCTGGGACCTGCGTGTGCCCAGCTGTGTCCGTGTGGTGGGAACCAGCCTGCATGGCTCTGGTGGGTCACAGCTCCTGCAGTACAGTTTGTGTATTTTCCCAAGTCTGCTTCTGCCCTGGTTTGAGTACGGTGTCAGTACAGTTCAGCCTGGTTTGTCTGGAATGGATGGATATTCACTTAACCCACAAGAGGGCAGTAGAACCTGTAGAATAAAGTCTATTTGCTGCAGGATTTCGCAATTAGTGTGCGTCAGTGATAATCCACAAAAGTAAAGTCAAATGAAAATATATGCGTGGATTTAAAAAGTCCAAGTACAATGACAAATGTTAAAATGTGTTAACATGAACATTCAACAGCTGTAAAAACATCTAATTAATTAAGACTTTTTTATATATATAATATATATATGTATGTATGTATGTATGTATGTATGTATGTATGTATGTATGTATGTATGTATGTATATAACAGTTTATTGATATCAGATGAGTTAAGCAGGAGACAGAGCACAATAAAACAAATCCACTCGTCAACGAGCGCCAGACCAAGAGGACAGAACGTATGTTCCGCGTGCCTTCAGATAAGCCTCGTGCCCACCCATCCCAAACAGGAAGTGCGGTGGCGTCGGTGGCTGTGGACCCCAGCGGGCGTCTGTTGGCCAGCGGCCACGAAGACAGCAGCTGCATGCTGTATGACATCAGAGGGGGCCGCGTGGTGCAGAGCTACCGGCCCCACAGCAGTGACGTGCGCTCTGTGCGCTTCTCTCCCGGGGCACACTACCTCCTGACGGGCTCCTACGACAACAAGGTCGTCACCACAGACCTGCAAGGTACACGCTATATCTGTATGGTCTATATATGTTTTGCTCCATATTTAGTGGGGGGGTGAAGGGTTAAACGTCACTTTAATGTTCAACTTAAAGGTTGAGTGCTCTTCCCCATACCCCACACATTGGATATGCGTTGCGAAGGCTAGGGCAGAGTAGTGTGGTGCAGTCCGCACCACTTTCTTTGCGTTCCCATTTACAGAGCCAGGGCTGTGCAGAAACGCACACAGATCGGACAGCTAGCGGACCGCGGGGAGGTAATTTAACAAACAATGTATTAGCTTACAATCGCTGATTACTTTTACACTTAAATAAAAAATGGTCAGAATGGTGTAATATTGCCATGGTGACATGACATATACCTACATGTACATATACACACGTTCTAGAAGGGTAAAAAGCAAGAACACGTCAGTTTGGGATGGCGGGTGAGCGATTGAGATTGATGGCGTGCCGTCATCCTGTGCGTGTCCCCAGGGGACCTGACCAAGCCCCTCCCACACACGGTGGCTGGGGAACATGAAGACAAGGTGATCCAGTGCCGGTGGCACACGCACGACCTGGCCTTCCTGTCGTCATCTGCAGACAGGACCGTGACCCTGTGGGCACAGGGACCCTGACGGCCCCAGCACCGTCTGTCTGTCTGTCTGTCTGTCTGTCTGAATGTGTGAGCACATTAACTATATGGGTATGTTTCCGGTCACATCTCTATGGGCATGCACACTTATGCACACAAGATAGAGATAGAAAATGAAGTGGAATTTTAATGTTTATTCTGTATTGTGTGTTTTAATGAGTGTGTGTAAGTAATGGTACAAATTAAATACATAATAAATAAAAGCATTTGCCAGAGCTTAGAGTAATGGTGTGTGTGTGTGTGTGTGCGTGCGTGCGTGCACGTCTTTGCACGCAGTGCATATTGCACCGGCTGTCGCTGCTATAGATAGTTAGCCTTTATATTCGCATACTGTATGTGCCTGCTAGCCTGCTAGGCATGCTCTGTAGTGGTAGGATTAAGACAGACGTGATACATATAATACAATTTACAGTAAACACAATACACATGCAAGCAAGCTCAGAGGGATCATGGTTAGAGGGATGGAATGGTCTACTTCCCATTTTTTGCTTAGCTGTTTTGTTGCTTTGCTTTCAATACATTTTCAAATTCAATCTTCATTCAACACGAAAGAGCTGAAAACTCTTCCTTTAACATGAATTGCATAATCAACCAATGCTGTTTCTTTTTTTGTTTGGTGTGTGAAGGAGGGTTTTATTTTCATCATGATCCTAGACTAGAATTATTCTATTATATTTTGGAAGGTTGTTAAGATGGTGATTATTTTATATACATAACATTTTATACTGCTATTTTTGGCAAATCCTTGTAATGTATGTAATTAACATTGTTCTGCACATTATCATGAATTTTAGCTTGGATTCACTATGCAAGTTCCAATCTTTGACATTGTTGATAAATTGTTGTTGTAATAGTGATGATAATTGGCACTGGTAACCATCACGTGATTGAGACACAGTCGTTTCAGCATTTACCCTGAAATATAAGGCTGTATAAAGTATGAATTATTTTGGATAACCTTAATTTAGACCAAAATAATTTAAATGCATTTAACGTTTTTATTTTATTTTGCATCTAGCACAACTGCTCACAGAGGGAAAAGCTCAGAGGTGAAACAGATTGTAAATGAACACCAAACTATTTAGGAGAAGCATTTGTCCAAAGCACACGATGAAAAGGCAGATGTTGAGTATGTAAGTGACGGTATGCATCGTTATTAACCAGAACAGAAGTTGTTAGAGACTAATCTCTGTGTTTGCTACACAATGTGAATGAAATGTCCCAATCAATTGTTTTTGTATTCCGACTATAAAGTATAGCATTAAGGAGCAAGACTGTGCGGGGAAATGTCTTGGCCATTATAACAATGATGAGCCTTGCAGAGAAACAGACCATATGGTGTGGGTCTTAAACACCGTCTCTAATGTAAATACCATGTAGACAGTACTTAGGCTATCACATTAACTGATACACATCTATTTCTGAGCAGCCTCTGAAGAGAAGGCCTAGCGGACATGCTGTTAGTCATTGGGCTTTTATAACAGACAATATGATCATGTATGCCAGCACTTCCAGTGAAGCTCTAGCATTACGTTTATTTATTTTGTACACAGAATGTTTGTGATGGATGAAAATGCACATTGTTGTTGCCAGTTAGAATAAACACTTAACAGTCTTCATAGTTAATGACAGTCTCGTGTATCTAGTTGTATGTCTTGTTTGACTGAAGCACAATATTATTAATATAGTTTATATTTTTACTTGTAAAATTAAACATGGATTTGTAACAAATGTGATAGAATAAAGAGAATGAGTGCCATAAAAGCGTTAAAAGTCTCTCTAAATATCAGCTCTTAACATGTGTCATCAGTGTCAAATAGTTCTACTGTATAGGTTTTTATTGTGTAGCCTATATATGATATACCTACCACTAGATGTCATTCTAGAGCAACTGCATTTCAAAACATGTTTCCAGAGCCACACACATGCACGCACACCCTGCCAGAGGAGCTCTGCTTACAACAGAGGGAGTGTTATATCATTTGCCCTTGACTCTACTATATTATTACATAGAACATTGTTTTATGCTATATCAATGTTTAAAATATTGTATAGAACACCTTTAAATGTTTATTAATGGATTATATGAGAAAATAAAGTGTTTTGAAAATATTTTGAAAAACCAGAAAGATGAAAGACATGTATGAATTACATGCATAATAAATGTACATCTGAACCGGTTAAGTGTGAAGCTGGGTTGTTGGGGTCATAAAATAGCTTGTAGGCCAGGATACTGTAATAGACATTGGAGAAGGAGAGAGCAGAAATGATGAGATACGATGTGGTTGAGCGAAGGATGATATGGAGAGAGATAGAGAGGAAGAGAGCAAACTAGGGGGGGATTTACTGTAATTCACATGTTGCACTGGATCGTTCCCTCCATTGTTGGGGCTGACAATGGGGGCTAGGGGTACAGGGCTTATAAAGGATACACACACAGACTCATCTACAGCCAGCAGCCGTGGAGAGAGAACCTACACAGAGGTATCAGAATCTTTCTTTATATTACTGAACTTACGGTAAATAGCATAATATTGTTCACTGTTCAATACATTGATCAAACACTTCAATACATTGAACAGTGCTACAGAATCATGCATATCAGGATGTTGGCCTCTGGAAAAAGTACTTCTGCACATTTACAGAGCCTTGATTGTCTGAAGAGTTGTCTTTTTCCAGACCTACCAGGACTATGCATGCACTGTGGCTTGTTGCATTTAGATGGACACACTCAAAATATAGCATGAAATATATTTAGGACCTTAAAGGATGTGTTGTAGTTTTCCCAGAGCTACGCTGTGGGCGAGCAAGAATCAATTCAAATGGTATGACCAGCATTGCTGACAGCTCTATTGCTTAGCGTTAGAAGATTAGTGGGCAATGCGCTGAGGGGACTTGGACAATAGTTGTGAATTGCCTGATCAGCACTTCCATTGGCATGAGGCCATCGTGGAGAAGGTGTTTTTACACCAGTTTATTAGTGTTCTAACTACTGGAATTCAGTGGTGATTTAAATTATTTTTGCATGCGATATTGAATGTGCAGGTCAGCTATTTTGTTGTGGCCTGATAACTTTTATTCAAAAATGCATAGATGACTTGCTTAAGATGTTTTTATCCAAACTGTTCTGCTGTACAATAAGAATGCATGTATTTGTATATCCATATCTACTGCCATATCTGCTGGCCTGTTTAGAGTTCAAATATCTTTGGGTTAACCAGTGAGGACCATCACAGATTGTGGCTTCTCAGTTATTAGAGGCTAGACAGACAGGCTGTGTGACAGTATGTGCTGACCGGCCTATGTGGATAATTGACTAGTGCACTAGTAATGAACAGATGGTTCTGGATGGACCTTGTCAAGTACAGGTGCATTTATCCAAACTGTTGGTATTGGAAAGTTGATTCAAATGATATCATTGCAGTCATTGCTGAGCCCATTTTTTTCCACAAATGCATTAAACTCAGATTCAAATTCAACACATTTTATTTAGATGCGTTGGCATGGGTTCATTTGTCTAATACATACATTTATAGGTTTGGCGGTTACCAACAAAGCCACAAACCCTAAACGTTCACGCTGTCATGATTATGAAAATATTTTGCTATGAGCAAGCTTTATTTTATTGGATAATTAAAACAAATAAAACACCATAGCGACCTTTTTCCACTTTATATGGTGTAAACATCCACACAATGAAATAACATTACGCAGCAGTGTTTAATTCTAACTAATAAGACTAACTGCACATTCCCTCTTTATTCCCCAATTATCTGTTGAGCTAGGAGGACAGCGCCACCTACAGCTTCTCCTATATGCTGTACACTTTAGCCGGTGGGGGCACACTTTGTGGTGTGGCCACCCTCATCCTGCTCCTCGTCTCTACGGCAACAGACTTCTGGATGCAGTATCGCTACTCTGGAAGCTTTGCCCATCAAGGCCTTTGGAAGTTCTGCATCAACCACAAATGTCACGCTCACACCGTCACTGTGGGTGAGTAGTCAACCTTGACTGTAACTCTTTAGTTGGTGGGGGGCAGAATAGGTTAAGGTGATTGACTCATAGCTAGCTGACAATTAATAATACTCGCTGAACGTTGCTTTGGATAAAGTAATCTGTGCAAATGACCTACCAGTAGCCTACTTGTGGACTAGTGCTCACTAGGGGGCTGCCTATAATCATTTAGAATAGGGCTATAGCTTTATATACTTTAGGATCTGATCTGACTCTGGTGTGGCCGGTCACATGATCCAGGATTGGCCTGCCCTGCTCACACATCTGGAGTCAGTCAGCGTTTAGAGTAAGAGTGACGCACCAACAGAAGTTACATGCTATTTTTGTTTGTACACCACTTGATAACAAACTGTAGGGCTCAATGAGAGGTCAATGCCATGGATCTCTATCACATGCCAAGCAGTGTGAGTCTTCCACCCCCTTTGGCCATGCAGTTATCTATTTTATCTCGGGTAAGACTGCAAACCTCAGAGGACAGATCCACTTCTCACATCTGTGAAAACACCGATAGGCTGTAGGCTCCATTATAAAGATTGCTAGGCCCAGTCCAGCTATTAATAGGCCTATTTCTAAGCACAAAATATAAGCAAACTCTTTTTTTTCGGCATGTTGTCAGACTTGAGAGTCACATGTCATATTCCCATTGAGAAACATTTCCCTCTGTGTGCACAGCCTTCTGGGACGCGACGCGCGCCTTCATGTTGCTGGCGGTGCTGAGCTGCTTTGCTGGTGTGCTGCTGGGTCTGAGTGCCTTCGCCAGCGGAGCCAAGACGCGGCGGCTCCGCACTGGGGGCATCGCCTTCGTCCTCTCAGGTAACAGTGAGAGTAGTGCTTCCTCTATTGGTGAGGAGGATGTTTATGGCAGCATGTATGTGCACTGACAGTCCACTGTGTTTTGCACACAGACATCCTGTAGTAATGCGGAGGGTGATGGCCGGTGGACCTCGGCCTCCATTCACGGTCATTGAGTCATCGGATAGGGGGGCTAAACTTATAAGGGATCTGACTCTGGGGGCACGCTCTACCAGGGAAGGGGGGGATTTAGGCCTAGCCTAATCTTCCCAAATCTATCAAAATATGTTCATCAGGTTTAGCGAAAAGCAAGTTATGTCGAATGCCATGATGTTTGTTTTGTACTTATAGAGCCTATCGGATAGCATTTATTATCTCTAAGTTTCTGTTTGTGTTGCTTTGCTGTAAAAGTATTAGCCCATACACTTAACCTACACTTAGTACAGCTTATTAATAAGAACAGGACTGAATGTTCAGATATTTTATATCTGAACCTTCAGTATATTTATATTATTGCTGTGTATTTACAATACAGTAGTTATGCTCTTTTTAGAGAGTCGTTTTCAACTATTTGTGTTTAAATACTGTAAACAAATGAGTTTTCATAAATTTGCATTAGTTTGGTGGTATCCACATTGAAAGCCATTTGTAGTTCAGTAATTTATAAGTTATTCTTATTTTCTATCATAGAAAATATCTAGCAATTACATCTACCAATCTTTGTCCCAATTTACAGAGCCAGGGCTGTGTTCTAACACCAGACACTTTATTTAGCGTGGATGCACACAGGACAGACAGCTAGCAGGACCTTGAGAAGATATTTACTGAATTTGACTAAAAGTGTATTAGCTAAACATCACCAACTCCACCTTTAATTGTACGAAGAACTGAAATAGCATTGGGTGGCATAGGCCTGTTGATTTAGTGGAAATTAATCAGTACTATTTATATTGTTATAGTTATTGTGCACCGTCAGCAAAATGTATTATGTCCAACTTTTAGGTTTCCTAGCTCTGCTTGCCCTGTCCATTTACACCGGAGTGACAGTCACCTTCTTTGGCAAACGGTTCATGGACTGGCGGTTCTCCTGGTCCTACATTATAGGTTGGGTGGCCGTCATTTTAGTGTTTTCTGCAGGTACAAACAGCATAAACGATAATGTCACAATGTGCTACAGTAAATGTGTAGTAGCCTATTGCATGTCTCCACACTCCCAATAAATAATCAATTGTTATTTATTTTGAATAGCAATTCATTTGATGATGGATTTCCATTTGATTCCACAGGTGTGTTCCAGCTCTGGGCTTACCAGAGGACTACTGCAGAACCTGCTCCTGGAAACATCCCTGACAGCTGAACATGGACATGCAGAGCCTTGCAAAGTACTAGAATACAGTGCTTTGAGACATTTAAATTCAATAAAGGCTTGAATAAAACGATATGAATGCTACACTTGGTCACTTATTTGAATTACAATGCTCTACATTAAATAATTTCAGTTAAAAAAAAAATTGTAAATTATATATATA
>JAODOY010005015.1:0-10628 GCA_025399855.1 Forbesichthys papilliferus
TATATATACACATTTGCTACTGTGTTATTTAACAAGCCAAAAGGAGGATATGTAAACATTCTTAAATTGTGTGTATTTTGTGCAGCTTCCTACTCGAAGTCTATACTTCTGCCAGAGGGATTTACCTGGCTTTCACATAAAAATGGCCAAATCATTTCTGTTCTTCATTTATTTCAAAGTACAGTTCGGGTTGCTAGCGGTGGCCAGGTAGTAGGCATATCCATTATAGAGCGGGGTACCAATTCCCAATTGCCGGATTACCTTAAAAATATTAATAAAAATAGCCCAATGAGAGAAAAAAGATTATCCCTAGAGCTGCTGACAGTTAGCAAAATCAATGTATTAGCCGCAGTTAATAGCCGGGAAATTACAGTATCCTTTTAAAAGAAACCCTTTTGCTTGTTTCTTAGCCCCACCCCTCTTCCCACCATTTCCTTGTTGTTAAGCATCCTATAATATTGTCATGCTGCATGGTAGGGAGGACCCAAATGTGAGACTCGTGGCGAGAAACAAGGTATACAACAGCACCACGTATATTTACGGCTAACATCAACAATGACCGACACAGAACTGGGGAAAACACTGGGGCTAAATACACAAGTAGACAAGACATGAAGACAGACCATTGGCTAACAACAACGAGGAACCGGTGCAGCACATAGACATGATTAAACAGACACAGGTGGAATTAACGAGACTGGGAAACACTGGGCAGGGAGTGACGGGCAAACAGGCTTAATATACAGGGTAAACACACCAGTGATGAGACTAGGACTGGGATCACTGGGACTGGGATCAGGAGGCCTGAATTGTTGTCATAATATGTAAAAATGTTGTGATTTGTTTACTGTCCTACAACAATCATAATAATAATACTACACAATCAATGCAGTGCAATGGTTATCATGAGCAATTTAATAGAGTGTGCTGGCGGGCGGGGCGCATTAAATTGACCAGCAGTCCACAGGCAGTGTGCAAAACATAGCAGAAAAACAGCCTCGAAAATGTTTGAGCTTCAGCTCTGCATGCAGCGTGCCATGGGCCTAGGATGCGTGGGCCAGGGATTGTACATGCCCTCCTGTAGAAGCATACCTAGATATAAAGTTCTAAACTTCTATTACTACTAGTATAGTTTACTCAAACTTTAAAGTGTAACTTCAGTCCATTAGCACTACATCCATAGAACTACTGTATATAAATAAGCCTGTCAGGTGCTTCTGTGATTTTTGAACAGATAAACATATAGAGCCATATTCAGCGATAAAATAGTTATTTTTCTAAAAATGGGGATTTTGACATTATTAACTCCAGCAATGTGTACTATTATTTAGTATACCGCTAAAAAAAACACATTTTAGGGTGATTCTTTAACATCATGATTATACTGGTTTCTATTTGGCAGGTATAATAACATATAATAGCTATATGAAATGCATACCTTTTTATACATAGGCAAATTGCTTATGATCTATAGACATTATTATGATGGCCCTGAAAAGTATGCAAACTGATTGCTGGAGGTTTTGTTTAGCAATCTGTTGTGAGCAGTTGGGGAGAGAGCTGAAAGCAATAACAGATGCATGCAGGAAGGAAACTAGGTGAAATATGATGTCTATGAGGTCTTGGCAATATGTACAATACTGTGTGCCACAAATGAAATGTTGAATTCCTGTCTACAGTATGACTATAATCACTAAAACTAGTTTCTGAAGCAATGTATAGTGGTAGTGCTCTTTAAAGTGTGTATCGTTGATGTATATTTAATCATTATTGTCGTCTTTATATAGGAGGTGGGCTGTGATTATGTGATTGAGTCTTATGCTGTAGAGGACCGCTGTGGTGTATGTCATGGCAATGGATCTACCTGCAAAACTGTGAAGAAAACATTTGAAGACAGTGAAGGCCATGGTGTGTTTGAAGCAATAAGTGGTGAAATGGTTTCAGATTCTCCTTCAAAATGTCTTCCACCAAGCCAGATTAACGAAAGTCCAGCTCTAATTTAAGTGACAGTGTCGCTCCAATACTGTGGTTAATAGGATTCCCTGCTCAGTAACCAAGGTAACGTATGCATCTGGTCCTTCCCAGGCAAACTGTCAAGCTTATTTTAGATGTGTTAAGAAGAATTTCAAGACCACTCCGTGTCTTCTCTCGCTCGCATCACTTTTGTCATATTTATGTCAGACTTACCTTTCTGTGTTTAGAGCTCATTTAGCACATTGATTTCTTCTGAATACCACCCGAGAGGAAAAGGCACATTTAATATATTCCCAATAGTTTTTTTAGTTCTTTTTTTTTTTTTGCTTTTCTGATATTTGAAAGAATTACGACCCTCCAAAAGTGGTGTTTGAAGTAGGCTTTAATTGCAGATAGAATCAGATTTAAGCAAGATATCTAACCTACCTTTAATTATTATTTTAGCTATTTTATCTAAAGTATTGTAGCCAGCATTGTGTAGGAAAAATTATAATTATAATATAGTTATATATTGAAGTAAAAAATGTATGACACAAAAGGGTTGATTTCTCTCACATTTTGTTCACAAATGTGTAAAAATATGTGGTGGTTGTGAGCACTTTTGCCAAGACAATCCATCCATCTGACAGGCATTGGACTGATAAAAGGTCACTCTCAACTGCAGTTTTATCTTGAAAAATGACATTCTAGTGGACATGTCTGCAGTCAGCATGCAATTGCACACTCTCTCAAAAGTTGAGACATCTGTGGCTTTTTGTTATGTGATAAAGCTGCACTTTTTAGAGTGCCCTTTAATTGTGTGCTAATAATCATGCTGTTTATCATATTGATATGCCACACCTGTAAGGTAAATGGTTTAAGTGCTCACTAACACTGATTTTAACACATTTCTGAACAAAATCTTAAGGGTCCTTTCACATCTGCCTTGTTTACTCCGGACTTTCTGACTTTCAGTTTGGTTTGGACTAAAATAGGTATGAATGATGCCTCGGTCCACGGTTTGGACCAAGTGACCACAATTTGGTCCGACCAAAAGAGGTGGTCTCGGTCCAGATCAAACTGAACCATGGTTCGGTTAGTTTGCAGTGTGAAAACATTTTCTGGATAGTTCAGACTATAGGACCAATTACAGGAAGTTGACTTAGGCCGGTAAGTATAAATGAGACATGGTAGCACATGGGGGGAGGAGGAGACAAACTGTATAATTCCAACTTACAAATAAAATGTAAACTGGGCAAATTAATATTATTTTTGCACTACGACATAGTAGTACGACGTTTATTTGGCAATTACAAGTAGAACAAGTCTTGAGAAGTCTGCATGACGCTGGTAGCTTGCTGGTAGTAAGGCTGCAATAATATTATGGCGGCAACATGCCGACGTCATCCATCTACAAACCAATCAGTGTCAGTATAAGGAGACAAAAGGTTTAGTGAGCTTGAAAAATTGCAGTGTGAAACCAAACCTAATCGAATCAAATGTATACAATGTAACAAAAACCTGAACCTTGGTCCGGACTTTCAGGTGTGAAAGCGCCATTAAGTTTGTGTGCATAGCAATCTTAGATCTTTAACTTTAACTCATGGTGGAACTTTTGGAGCAAAAACTAGTATTGCATTTCTATTTTAACTATTTGAAAACACATAAACTACAAAACACTATTTGATTTTAATTTAAGGCTATGTGGACATTGGATGGATCCCAGAAGGAGCTCGGGATATCTGGATTGAGGAGGTGGCTGAGGCAGGGAATTTCTTGGCGCTGCGTGGTAATGACCCAGACCAGTATTTCCTGAATGGTGGCTGGACTATCCAGTGGAATGGAGACTACAAGGCTGCTGGAACAGTCTTCACTTATGACCGGACAGGAAACTTTGAGAACCTTACTTCCCCTGGGCCGACGAAAGAACCACTGTGGATTCAGGTAGGATTAAGGTAACACTTCCTAGAATGGTCCTTCTCAGCAGTACCTTACATAGGTGACATAGATGGCTGCCATTATTATATTGTGCCTAATTGAATATGAATTGAATCTGTAAACCACAGAGTCAACCCTCTGTGGTTCTAGTCACAACCAGAGAGCACGAAGAACGGAGGCAGTAGTGATCCACCCTGGAGTGGCGTTCCTATGGAAAGAATACACATGAACTTCAAGTCACTGATTTTAAGGGGTTCTTTAAAAAACAACCTGAAGAGATATATGTAAAATGGTCCCACATGTCACTGTTACATTAGATAAAAACCACCCTGTGTTTTACAAACTCCATCTCTACGATTTGCCCTGCAAAATCAGTCTGATATCTCAGTCATGAGATCATTTTGGTACTGAGCATGTAACATTAGAACTCACTTTCAAGATGTCGCGGCCCCAAAACTCGATTAACCTGCCTTGCAATAAGCAAAGCCTTTGTAAGCAGGAACTGCCATTTATTTTTCCATGTATTTTTTAATTTCCATGTATATATTTTTATAAGTCTAGGTGTCCAACTGAATTTACCCATCTGGACGCTGATTGGTTAGCGATTTTCTACTTGAGGTGCTCAGCGGTTTTAAATTGAGAGATCCCAGTCTGATACGTACAGTTAACCACATTTATAATTTAACCAGGCTATGTACAGTGTAGTCCACTACAAGAAACACACTGGACGATAATGGGCCATTATGTTTCTTATTTAAAATACAATATATAAGACAAACCATGCATTCCTAAGTAATAAGCTCACAGCAGTGATCAAGCATGTTAGTGGTGGTGTCATGGTAAAGCGATGCTCTGGATGCCTACTGTACAGTAGGTATCATAAATACAGATACATTCATAGTTGAACTGGAGTCACTGGGGTATGTTCTGAGATGGCCTATACCTGTGACATAAGGCTGTGCACCGCTGGATGAGTGATAGTGACAATGGGCCTCAGGATATATCCAGCATTACAGTATTTCTGTGCATTCAAACTGGTTCAGTACAATTTACTTAATGTGCTCACTGGCGTGTTTTCTCTCCCAGGCAGGAGGTTGAAAATATTGGAAGATAGTTCACTGCATTCAATGTCCTTGTCCATAGGATATGTTTGCCCACGCCAAAACCTCTTGGCAGTTTGTGCTGATATTCTTTGGTAATGGTGTTTCATCAGCAGTCAGCATTGCTGTATTCAGTGGAGTCCGCAGGTGACTACGCCAGATGTGGCTGTCATTACCTGGTCTGTTGTTGTGAGGCCTGTTGGACAAAAACTGCACATTTAATTAGGAACCGGTGTACTATGTCGCCAGTGTCCTCACATACAGCATAACATTTTATAGATTCAGAGATACGCTTATCATAATATTACATTGTTTACTGGGGCATAAAGGTTGCCTAGTGGTTAGGGAAACAGTCCTTCATTAACACAGCCCCCCACTGGTGCTATTGAGAGACTCTCCAACCACCATTCAGCTTTGTTTATTTCCAGAAATGCATATGATATCTGCCATGCACTTTGATGTCTGTGTGATGAGAGGCAAATTGAAAGAATATCATTTTGACTTGTATCAGTATGACAGCTGTTTTCTGAATGAGGCTTCTCTTTTCTTCCCAGCTTCTCTTTCAGGAGACAAACCCAGGGGTGCGCTATGAATACACAATTAGCAGAGATGTCCCTGAGGACAATGGTATCCCTGTCTCAGAGTTCATCTGGAAATATGGGGCATGGACGGAATGCAGCGCCACCTGTGGAAAAGGTAAGAGAACGTCTGTTTTATTAGTGGAAACCCTTAATCAGAAAACAGAAACCGTACTTTTTAAGGGTTACACTATATTTGTGAAGGAATGTGTAAAAACCAGCTGGGGGTTTATGTTCATTCGGAATGACTACACCTGGCTTTTAGCAATTGGCATCTTAGCATTGAATGAAGGGAAAATTGATCTATCCCATTTGTTGCTTAAAATGTGTACTGTATCTAATATGCAGATTCAGATGCTCGTGGATATGAAGCTACATACAGTCTAAGCGTTACTGTATCTGTTCAATGTAGTACATATTTAACATTGTATATCACCTTGTATGCTTACTGGTATAGCATCTCATCTGAATGCTGGCTTGACGTCTCTTATGGGTTTGGGGTGTTGAGTGCAGGTGCAGACAAAACCCAGGAAAAACATGCCAATAATAAATGTATGAAACTCGTTCAGACTGAATTTGTAAAACACACATTAAGAAAGTGACAATAACCAACATTTACCCATACATAAAACCAAACATGTATATAGCCACCCACACACAAAGAGGTGCATGCATTTACAATCAGTCTGGTGTGAGATTAGGAGAGTTTGTGGTACGGACAGTAGCAGGCCGATGATCCGGCACGGTTGAACGGGCAGAGGGCGTGCCGTTCCCCCAGTGCGACCAATGACGTTACAACTTCACTAGATCCTGGACTAGATCCTTGACTTTAGCATCAGCATCCCTGCAAGTACAATGTGATGAAGATGAATAACCTCCCTAGGAATCTGGGTATCCATCAAAATGGCAAGAGGAATGTTTTTGCAGAAGTCCAAGAATATATGTGGCCTTGTGTTCCTAGTTTCTGTATGTTATATAAGGCTGCTTATATTAATGCAATAATGTTACTGTACATGCCCAGACACATACTGCTAGCTGCTTATTACAGTCTGTCTGACTTCTCTCTATTTCCCAGTCATACTCCAGTTTTGTGCTTGACACTCTAAATGTTTGGCTTCAATACCCTCATTATTTCTAGTATATGTATCTGTCATTGGGCCCATTAATAAATAACACATTTTCTCTACCTACTTTTGCTGTGTGGGAAAATGTAGGCATTTATTGCTTTTTGGTCATTTGTGATGCTCCTTGCAGTTAAGCATTACTTGCCATGTTCCACTTTTACATTCACCACAGTGTGAAACCACTATTTACCTCATTTCTCAATGTTTCATCAGAGCTACGGGTTGTTAGACTTTGGCAGTTAGGGTTTGATACCTGACATTTATGTTTGGCCTGCTAAATGAACAAAATGTGTCATTACAAATACTTTGTCAAATTCAATTGACAAAGTGAAACTCATATATTGTGGATTAATTACACACAAAGTGACATTGTTCAAGACTTTATTTGTTTTAATCTAGATGATTATGGTTCACAACTCATAAAATCCCAAATTCAGTAACTTGAATATTGTGAAATAGTGCAATATTTTAAACTGTAAATGGTCTCTCAGTCCAGTTTAGTAGGCTTCACAATCATGGGGCAGACTGCTGACTTGTCAGTTGTGCAGAAGACAAGGAGGGAAAGCCTCAAAAGACCATTGCTAAAGAAGATTGCTGTTCACAGACTGCTATATCTAAGAATATTCATAGAAATTCGAGAGGAAAGAAAAAGGTATGAAAATGTGCATAAGCAACAGGGATAACCGGAGCCTTGAGCGGATTGTCAAGCTAATGCCATAAACAATGTTGGGGAGCTTCACAAGAAGTGAACTGAGGCAGGAGTCAGTGCATCACCACGCATAGACCTATCAAGGAAATGGGCTACTACTGTCGCATTCCTCATGTCGAGCCACTCCTGAACCAGAGGCAATGTCAGAAGCACCTGGTCTAAGGAGAAAAAGAACTTGTTAGTCCAAAGTCCTCAAATTTCATTTGGCAATCAGGTCCAAGAGTCAGGAGAAAGAGTGGAGAGGCACAGAATCCAAGTTGCTTGATGTCCAGTGTTTCCACAGTCAGTGATGATTCGGAGAGCCATGTCATCTTCTGGTGTTGGTCCACTGTGTATTATCAAGTCCAGAGTCAACTCAGTTGTCTACCAGCACTTCATTCTGCTGACAAACTTTATGAAGATGCTGATTTTCCAGCAGGACTTGGCACCTGCCCACACTACCAAAGGTTCCAATACCTTGTTCAATAACCATGGGTTTACTGTGCTTGATTGGCCAGCAAACTCGTCTGACCTGAACCCCATATAAAATGTATGGGGTAATGTTAAGAGGAAGATGAGAGACACATGACTCAACAATGCAGATGAGTTTTGACTAAATGTGAGTCCACATTTGACATAAAAACATAATAATTAAATAACTATTTGAATAATACATGGGTAGCATTGATGGGGCCTACGTTTTATTATACACGAGTGGGACATGTCCCACAGTTTTTGAAAATATCGTCATTCTATCAATATGTATCAATGTTTACATCAAACGGGTTTAAATGTTTCTAACAGGGTGGAATAATGTCAAAGACTATGTAATATGAACCTTTCACCCAGAAGTGCCTGGCTTGACCAATGTATTTTCCTGACAAACATGTCAATATTCTGATATAATACTAAAAACATGAAAAATCAAAGAGTCCCAAATGTTACCGCATAACAGGAATAACCAAAGTGACACCTTTGAGGGGCTTTTAAGAAACAACACAAGATAATATTTCTATATAGCCTAACATGTGCACACATCACATTATATGATATAAGTGATTAGCTTAAAATTGCAGGAAATACAAAACAGGACAGACAACAAAATGGTAAATGGTAGACTATCACCGAAAGAAAGAAAAGCTCTGCCTGCGAGCTGGTTATTGTTCGCACATTTCCATTCATGAGCAGTTTCACGTGTTTCCCCAAGTCTGGATGCTGATCTGGGAACAGTTTTTCGAGTTGAAAGGAGGTTTGCTGTTTACATGGGATGTGGGTTTTACCTGTTTACATGGGATGTCATCTAATACAATGTGTTATGTACAATTAATCAGAATAGATGTTTAACAAGCACACATTATACTGAATGTAGGCTACTGTAGGCTAAATAGTGTAATGTGTCCAACTAGCAAAAAAAATGAGACGTAATTGGGTTAAACCATGTAACCATTTGTTTAAACAATTATTTCAATCGGGTTATGGAACAGTTTATACTACCCCTCTGCTTCCAAATGAAATTTCAATTGGTTTGGGCCTTGCTATTCCGATTTAGGTGTTTATTTATTGCATTTTCATTCAGATTGGGCTTTAAAACAGATTCCAGTTGAAGTATTAGGGTCCATGTAAACACAAATATTGATAAATATACTCCTCTGCTACACCTGACACGTTGACTTTTATAGTAATAGTACCTGAAGATATCATTTCCATTTTAATAAACTGGAGGTTTTTACTCTTACAGACTGTTCGGTATTATTGGTATTATATAAGAGGTTGTTTGGCTTTTTGTGGCTATGCAGGCCTTCTGCAATGGAGATCTAGGCTGGTACAATCCATTCAGTTATGATTACACTGAATACTATGTTGCACCTCAAGCAATTCCTGCATTGTGAGTCATATGCTCACATGCAATTTACCACAATGGGGTGTCCTCACCTCACCCAACACTTGGCTTGCTTGGGGGTTGGTATACTGTAGACAGTGATATAAACAGTGTGATGTTGATTTCCGCTCATCATTACAAATACTTAGGATAAGTATGGCAACATAATTGTCCATGTATCTCTACAGGTGTCCATTGTCTAAGGTTGGGTGGTGTATTAGGGAGTTTACCAGTCAGTGTCCAAGACATTATACTAATAACTGTTTTAAATTGTCTAGGGACACCTACAGTATGAGTCCATTTGTCTTAAATGTGGTTTGAGCCATATGTATTTAAGTTATCAGGACCTAAAGGGTGGAGCTGAGTTGAAATTTCTAAACCAGTCCATGTGAAAGCATTGGATAAAATATTTACATTTACGGCATTTGGCAGATGCTTTTATCCAAAGCAACTTTCATGTAGTACATTTGTCAGATTGTAAGCAACTAATATTATATCATATGTCAATATGTCATTAAATTATCAAACAAAGTTCCTACTGTAATGGCCTAGATAATACAGTGCTTACATTAGAACAGAACAGTATTATTATACCTAAGTATAAAAAAAAGAAACTTGAGTTAGACTTGAATGCTAGGAGTGCTATCAATGTTGAAGCTTCTAAACCATATGTATTTAAGTTATCAGGACCTAAAATCGCTGCACTGTATGCACATGTTGTTACTAGTTTTACCTTTAGAGTGTACAGACTAGAGGAAGTTGGCCACTTATGAGAGTTCTGACTGGAGCTGAAACCTACCAATCATGAATGAATGAAACCCAGGTTTTGGGTTTTTTTAGGTTTTTGCTGCTCTGTTTAAGCCCAATTTCAAACAGAAATTCCCCAGACGTGTACTCTTGTCAAGTAGTGCCGTAGTCACTACTGGTCACTACTGGTTGGCACTACTGGTCACTACTGGTTGGCAAAACATAGAGGAGCCAGTTGTTATGCGAATGTGGGCATGCTGAGAACAAAGATTGTTAATGCTATCTGATAGCTAATGGTGACATGTGCAGCATTGGCTGCCACCTCGGAGCTTGCATGCGCACACAATGTAATTGTTGACAGTACACCTGTAATGTATTTTTTTTAAACAAATACCGTACATAAATGCCCTAAAGTTAACATTTTCTGGAACAAGGTCTGGCAATAGGTATTTAAAATTATCTTGTGTGGGCCAATAAGGAAAATAATGCATTTTTGAGTCCATGGAAAATGTTTTCATATAAATGTGTATTTTGTGAATACATTACATGCGGGGGGGGGGGGGGGGGGGGGGGGGGGGGGGGGGGGGGGGGGGGGGGGGGGGGGGGGGGGGGGGGGGGGGG
>JAODOY010005016.1:0-10628 GCA_025399855.1 Forbesichthys papilliferus
GCTCTGACTGGGGGATCCTGAGGCGTTCCCAGGCCAATGTGGAGATATAATCTCTCCACCTAGTCCTGGGTCTTCCCCGAGGCCCCCTTCCAGCTGGACGTGCCTGGAACACAGTTGCCCGTACCACCTCAACTGGCTCCTTTTGACGCAAAGTATATATATATATATGTGTGTGTGTGTGCGTGTTTACCGAACTTCTGATTGTGCAGTTTTATTTTGAAAGAATATGGCATTATTAATTTTGTGAAAAGGAGTGTTTTTCTATTTGTTTTATTTTCTGAACAGTGCCTATTATAGACAGGGACATTGTAGATTCCTGCACAAATTGTTTTAAATAATTTATAACTGTGTAATAGGCCCGAAAATATAGTGAAAATATGTGACAATATGTACCTTTTTGATTGGTATTTATACATTATATTTACTGTATTTACTATTAATTCTGTGTCTGTTGATAAATCAGATATTTTGGGTGACAGGGTAGATTACGAATCATACGTTTTAGCTCCTTCATCCAAGCCAGATAAAGAGCTTGGTAACTTGACGTTGTGGAGTTTGCACGTTTCAATCAATGTACTGCTCTGCCAACAAAATGGAACTTAATGAAATATTTACTCATTTACACATTTGCAACCCGTTTACACAAATATTTACCCCAATAGAACCCCGAGCAGACCAACACAACCAGTAGTCCCCCCCTCCACCCCCAATAAAACTGTTTCTATGCATTTTCCTCTCCTTCTTCCCACTTCCGGTAGGTCGGACACTTTTCCTTCGCTCTCCCTTGATAACTAGTAAACTCTCACTCACTCTCTCTTTTTAATCTGTCTCATACGCTCACGCACACGCACATGCACACACCCACGCACACACACACACACACACGCACACACACACACACACACACACACACACACACACAGAGAGGGCATGTAACAGATTGAGAGATATTATGAGTAACAGAGCCACATGGTTAAAAGGGTTATTGTTTGAAAGCAAGGTGTGTGTGTGTGTGTGTGCGTATGTGTGTGTGTGCGTGCTTATGAGAACAAGTGGTGAGTATTTTGAGGAACAGAGGTATATTATGTAATTATGAGTCTGGGATGCCAAAATAACACAATGTAAACAATTGTGGGTGCTTGTATTTATAAGTGTGTGTGCATGTTAGTGTATGTACAGTATGTGTGTATATGGAAGCTTGTATTTGAGAGAGAGAGAGAGAGAGAGAGAGAGAGAGAGAGAGAGAGAGAGTGTCCATGTATGAGAGTATGCCACATAGTTCCATGCAATAATTTGTGACCAACCCAGTTTTCACATCCATAGCTTAGAGTTAACCAAAGTAAATGGTTATGATGCCAAAACACATTTGCTGAAAACTATCACGATACAGGATTCGCTTTTCCTGGAGAACGTTTTTTGACTGAACACTGAAATTCATGTACACCGGTTTTGTGGTGTTCAACACAGCGCTATTACGTTTCTAATGCAGGAAGTCCTCCCGCTCAGAGTCTGTTCCACTCACATAGAAAGGTAATTCTAGACATGATGTAATTACAGTAGTACAACTGACACTCATGAATGTACAAGAGACCAGGAGCACCCACCTAGAGCAGATGTGGGTGCTGTTCACAAGCAAATGAACTGTCCAATACTGAGCAAATGGGTGGATGATAGGATCCAATATAGAGCAATAGCATGTATAGTATCAGGGTGAACAGGGTGTGTTTTGCATTCCATGGATTTAGTGTTTTATATGGATTTAGATGGTGTCCGATACGTGAATAATAACTGAGCAGAATTACTTTTTTAACCAAAAACTTTTTTAACCAAAAACTGTTTGGCTAGCCTGGCTCTGCCCCACGATTACTCTCAGGCTCAATTTCCACACAGCCACTCTGGACTAATTAGAGAATATTGGGAAGTGCAATGACGTTGAAGTCAAGTGTTTGTTCTGAAATGACAGAAGAGGCAGATGAAGCGATACGATCAGTTGTAGCCAAATGGTTAAAGGCTGTGCAATAGTTTTACTATTAACCAGAATTCTATACCCATTTGAATTGAAGACTGTAAACAATCCCCAATGGAGAGTGTCCAGACCATGAAGTGAAATGTGGGACTGTAGTCTAGCCTAGTGTTTGGGACATGATTAGATCTGGACTCACATGCATGCGTGCACATGCACCAGTTAAAGGTGCTTTCAGTAGTTCCCCCAAAAAACAGCTAGTCTCAGACTTTATACTGACACCTAGTGGCATAGACTAGGAGTGGCATAGACCCATGGGTTAACGTGAGCTTTCTCTACCTGCAGGTAGCGTTGTGTAGATTAAACCGCTCATTATCCATCCATCCGTCCGTCCATCAATCTGTCCGTCCAGCCACCTATTTATCTATCATCTAATGTTAATTGTTTAAAACATATTTATGATCAAATATATCATTTTTTTACCCCTTGACACCTGAATATATTTACAATTATACAGTGGCGGGCCGTACATTTCACACCTAGGCCTTCAATGATTTCCTACTTAGTCCGACTTTGAATAGACACCACGTGACCACGGCTGGAGAAATAGTATACATACACCCTTCCGCACTACATTGCATCGCCTCAATTGTGTACAAAACGGGCTATTTTCCAGTGCATTTAAAAATCAATAAACCTGCATTAGCAATTAAAACATCTCTCTACATGGTACTGTCAAAAATAAATAAATAAAAGGATATTTAAAATTAACTGTCCAAAAAGTTTTAATAAGTCCACATAGAATACAGGCAAGCTTTAACAAGAGTGTACACTAAATTGCAAAATCGCTGATTAATATCAGAGAGACACTAACAAGGTGACAGAAGGAGTGCAAAACGTTGATTTGGTTGCAAATCAACGTTTTGCCCTTGAGAAGATATATTAGATTTATCTCACTGCTAACCGGGTGTGGCTCCGGTGCAGCCCGGTTGATCTGCGTTGAACTCACAAGTGAGTAGGCTATCCTCCTTCTCCTTGTTGTTTTACGGCGGTGAGTGAGTATCCAATCACAAAGTGACGCCAGCTAGGTAGCCTACTGTCAACAACTCGTGATCTGATTGGCTATCGCAACTGTCTATCAACTGTATGTGTGGTGCATGCTGTCTTTGTGTGTGTGTGTGTGCGTGTGTGTGTCAGCGTGTGTGGGCATGTACACTCTGCTGGCAAGCAGTTACTGTAACAACCACTGCCTCTCCTCGGAGCGTATTTCTTCTGTTGGCAGGACATAAAGCTGTTAGATTGACCCATAAGCAGTCTTTAACAGCATCTATGTGCAGGGGCCAGCCCAGGGGAATCACCCATCAAGACCTTGGGTGTGTGGCAGTGACCTGCAACCACGCTTCGTGTCTGGATGCAGCGTGCAGCATACAATGGAAGCAGTGGCATCTCAGCTCGTGCTTCGTGTCTTTACATCATCCGAGCTGTGCTATGGGTCATAGGTCTGTTCATCCGCTAATGGACAGACTGGCTTCGGGTTTCATCAAAAGGCTGATTGTGTCAGCCACCAGTCTGGTTTAGACATAGGCACACAGAGAGAGAGAGAGAGAGAGAGAGAGAGGGGCGGGGGGGGAAGAGGGAGTGAGATCAAAGCCAGGTTTGACCTCGGCCTGCATACCTGCCCACCCTGTGGTGATAAGCGCCTGTTTGAAACCAAAAAGAGCAGCCTCTCACTCAGTGCACCTCTCACTCAGTGCACCTCTCACACACACACACATGTGGACACACATACGCGCGCGCACACACACACACACACACACACACACACACACAGCATAGCAACGTGGTTCACTCCTCTGTCCAGAACACCTACTGTATGCAGCCTCTCCTCTAGCTCCTCATGCTTCACCTGTCTCTAGTCAGTGTGGTTAGCCGTGAGACACGAAGGCCACGATACGCTTTGAGGATGCCATTTTCTTGTCGATTGGAAAGCTTACTGCGTTGCTTGCATTTCATCCTACTTGCCGATTCCCACCCAAACATGGTATTCCTAGTCTCCATTGCCTCATAAGGGCAGGGACCTTTCCGGATACCATTAAAAATTCAGAGCTAAATCAAGGAATGAAATCTTGGCTTATAAGCGTCATTAATGCGACTCCGGCATTGAGTCAAGGACATGATAGCACTTTGGAGGCATCGTATCAGTAGTATCTCTGCCATACTTTTAAAGCACAAGGTTGATGAGGAGATCTAAGGTGCTTTGAACCTGTTGTAGCAGGACCAATTAAATGCTCCTGTTTCTAGATTCCTGGAATTATTTCCCTAGGCATCAAGCTCAAGGATGCTTACAGATAAGCCCGTGAACCTTTTATGGGAGGTGACCGCCCTTACCACCCCAGATAGAAGAACCCCATAATAACTACACAACCTCACTGGGTATTACAAAGTGGCTCCATGCCAGCCGTGTCTCCTTATCTGTCTTAGAGCACAGCTTTATAAACACACTGGGTGACAAGGTGCTTCTGTGAAGTGGAGATTGAGAGCACTACAAATGAGAAGTTTGAGTGGATGTGTGTGTGTGTGTGTGTGCATGTGTGTGAGTGTTTGTGTGTAGGCCCACACGGTTGCCTCTGCATAATGTTGGTCGGCCTGTCTATGGATTACATAAACTGCTTGGCTGTTAGTTCAGTTTATAGTTCTTGAATCATAGCTTGAAATGTGAATTAGCATACGCCATAAAGCTAATCCCTGACCTTAACAATATAGTGAAGACATTAGCAACAATCCTATTTGGCTAATTGTCTGTCTCTTTATCTGTCTGCCTGTCAGAGACTCTCTAATCTGCCCGTTTCAAACACTGTCTGTCTTTCTGAGCCTCTCTCTCTCTCTCTCTCTCTCTCTCTCTCTGTCTCTCTGCTTCCCTCTCTCTATGACAAGAATGCTTCTGACGTTCTGCCCCGGTATGTATTTCAGGCGCCGCACAGCTTAAATGGAACAATCTGAAAATGAAGGTCTTTAACTTTTAATCCCTTTGCAAAGTCCTATGCTGAGAGCCTGGACATGGCTGGCGTCAAACACAGTTGTGGGAAAAACTGTAAACCCTACATGGGCGTACTTATTGTCTATTTTTCATTGAAGTAATACTTCATTTTTAGTTTGTTCCAAAGAGACATTGCTCCGTGGTTGATAGTGGATTAGGATATCTTAATGGCGGTGTACTACTATACCAGCTGAAAGGTTAAGGGGTCAATTGTCGATACCTGTGGGCACTCTTGAGCAAGATGTCTAACCCCTACATGCTTCTTAAAGGTGGAATCAGGGATCTTGGAGAAAATTTAAACTCAGTCAAAACAAAAACACCTTCAATACCATAGGGTGCTCCCTCAGACATTCCGCTACATAAATTGGACACCCATTGCCAAGCCTGGGATAGTGCGTGTTGCGGTATGCCCCACATTGTTTGTGTTCCTATTTAGAGAGGCAGAGCTGTGTAGAAACATCAAATGTATTTTCAGCACACACACATAATGGACAGTTAGAACATATTCACTGAATGTGAAGTGTTTTGGTTACAAGAGCCGACTCCACCTATAATACTCGCAATTGTACTTACTGTCAATTGCAGGTCTAAGCATCTGCCGATTGGGTGACATTTTGTTTTATACGCAAAGCATAAATTTGGATTATATTCATAACTAACATTAATACTTATAGAGTAAATGCAAATGAGACATAAAGAATATGGATTAGGAAGCCTTTGCAATGCACTACAATCCTAGATGCTCAAGGGTCTGCTGTGCACCACGCTGAGCAAAGCATCTTTCAGATTTGACTGGTTTGATATGATGCTACTGACGGAGTTGTTTGCTAATAGCCCGTCCTAAAATTATTCACATTTCCGCAGTTTAGGGAACCAAACAAAACAACTATCCAGGTATCATCCCTAGTTGATTCAGGACACATTCAGGGGGGAACTCAGGGGTCCACACATTAGGTTTTATTCATCAGGAAACTGATGTTCAAAAATGGCTCAACCAAGTCAGGAAAAATTCAGTTGCGCTTGTTGGAAAAATGTAACAGTGTGTCTGTGCCTGCAGCACCAGTTAAACCAGGCAAACGCTCACACACTGACATACTGTAATACATCTCTCACGCATTAGCAATAACGTAGTATGGCCTGCCTGCACTTCCCAAAAACCATGTTTACTGTTAAGTACTAGAATGGTTCATTAGAAAAACACTACACCATTTTGGATGCTATCGCATTGTGTGTGTCTGTGTGTGTGTGTGTGTGTGTGTGTGTGTGTGTGTGTGTTTGCATGTGCACGTGCGTGTGTGTGGAGGTGGACATGTCATGTCACAGTTGTCAATGTCACAGAAATAGTTATTTGAAGGGCTTATTAGGATATTATAATAAATAATTCCTAAAATAGTAATAAAAAACCTGTTTGTTTTATTCTCCATATTTGCAAACAGCTCCTTTGTGCCGCTGTGGTTTTGACAGAAGTATTCTGAGAGCAGAACTCATTTACAGAGACAGGACTGAGCGCGTTATGATGATTGGTTCTTTGGGGAATCCCTGGGTTTTCATAAGATTATTTGAATTGTTGTGGGGTTGTGATTCACATGATAATAATGGAAACGGAAGACCTGACAGTACATTATACATTGATAACCTGATAGAACTACCATTAGGTTTAGACTAAGAACTTTCCCATCTATCAATCATGGATATAGCCACAAGGTTGAAGAGGAGGTGTGTTTTGCAGAGCTATCTGTACACCGGTGCAGGTTGCACTGTTTATATCTTTAGGTCTACACATCAGACTATAACCAAATTAGCATATAACAACTCCAATATCAAATGTGATCATTGTTTTGTAACCTCCAATGGTGCAGACAATTGTTCTCCTGCATGGATTTGTTCTCAGGTGCAGAAACAATAATGCTCACACACAGTGCAACACTTAAAGTAATCGACTGCCAATCCAGTGTCATTTGAGTGGTTTTATTTTAACTTAACAAGACTATACTACAAAAAGAATAAATAGACAGACTCATAATCTCATTTTCGCAATTTACATGTTTTAAAATAATATTTGTCCCATTCTTTTAATGCACAGCATCCAGGATTACAACACATAGATTATGAATACATTTAATGTGTGAGGCAGTATTTGTTTCTTTTGAAAGTAACTGTGTGATTTCATGATATAGTCTATATGGCTCAATTTAGGATCTGAACACTTCATATGTAACTATTTACTTTAGTTTATAGCCTATTATTTAATTTCGTTATCTATAGAAAATAGCTTAATAGTCCTTCGATGTCAACAGATAAATGCTTGGCATGGCAAAGTTGTAGCCTACTCGTCAGTATAAATATATAAAGTTATAAAAACAATCAACATACAATTAACACATTGATTATAGTAATAATACTGACCTTTTTTATACAAAGTTTTGTTGTAAAATAAAATGGCACATGTAGCCTACATCAAATATACATTTTTACACTTAACAGTGCATATAAAAATAATAATGAAAGTATGATTTCATTAGTCAGATCGCCTAATGGCTTTTCATGTGAAGTTATTTTCAGTTCTGACAGGAGCATTTGCACTCTGATACAACGGGGTACTGAACAAGTATCCAAGCACATTTCAAAACCCCCTTTTTCGAATGGCAATACCATCGTAAGATCGTATGAAATACAGATTTAGCAGTTTTGCAATACATCCCTTCAGGGACAGAACAAGAATGCTTATTGTAACAGCTTCCCACTTTCAGGTAGCGCGGCCAGAATCTGCTGCCGATGTCATTCCACGAGTAAAGAACCGGACAAAACGTGTAAGACCAAAGCCACATTTGTAGCTTTCTTCGCAGTTTTTTCATAGATTTTTGCTTCTTGCCGTTCTGGATGTCAAAATCCATGGCTTTGATGTCTTTGGGCATCGCGCCTGAGGGTTTCTGTCTCATGTCCGAATCGCCTGCCTCCTCGTTCCCGGCGTATTTATCATCCGGCGGCGTGATGGACATAAAGTGTGGGTCGAATTGACTCCCCAGGATGCATCTGAGTTCTGTTTCATTCAGGTCTTTTTCTTTGGGATCCAGAATAGGATCCGGGTCCTCTTTCAGCTCCACTGGTGGAAGATGGTCACTAGGAATTGGACGGAGGTGCAAGTAGTGTTGGCACATACCCTTCTCAATCTTGCAGCCCAGGGAAAGTACCAAAATAGACAAAGCCAAGTAGTAACAGGGGTTATCCATCGCCTCAGTGCAGCTTCCAAGATATGGGAATTAAAATAATGCAGGTATAATCCTCGAGGAAGACGAACGACGCGTTCCCTTAGATGGTGTTAACATAAGGTGGGTGTTTTTCCTGTGGTAATATACTCTCCAAAAACTTGTCAGAAAGTTTCAAATGGCTGTTGGCTGTTCACCATAGCAACGAAAGAAGTCAAATGCAAGGGGGGATCGAGCTGATGCGCAGTAGAGTAATTCGCCAGCGTTATTTCACAGTCCATGACCAGCACACCGAGAGAGAGTGCGGTCCCTTGTGAGGCACTTCACCAAAGTTCCAAAGTCAGTGTAAAAATCAAATAAAATGCAAAAATTCACCTCGTACTGTCAGATGTGTGATTTAACCTGGCAGCTCGCCTCCTGTGCTCCCATGTGTGCAGCGGTCAGCGTCGGGACGTGGTGTGACAGCTGATCGACCTGGTTTCTGGTTCTCTTACACATGTTTCCCCATCGACCAGATATGCACTGGCTGGGTCTGTACCTCCCTCGCGCCAAACCAAGGCGCCTCTGGCTGCACCCAATATCCACCAGCAGTGATGTAATTGTGGTGGTCTCTCCCCTCCCCACACACACACTCTCTCTCTCTCTCTCTCTCTCTCTCTCTCTCTCTCTCTCTCTCCTACAGCAGCTATGCCTATGTTGTGTCGATTTCCTCTCCTTCGTTCACTTTGCTTTGGCCAAAGTGACCTACCTTCTAATGAAGACCCTAAAACTCCCTCTCACAAACACAAACACGCGCGCGTGCACGCACGAACGTACACATACACACACACACACCCCCCATATAATCTGTCGTAGCTGCCCAGCCGAGACGCATCGATTGCTGTCAGCTATAATATTTAGTATCTTAATATCTGCAGAACGCCCGATGCCATAAATCACGGGACACATGGAAGTTAAACAGAGGAGGTGGCGAATGCCGTGTCTCCTAGACAAACTGCCAGAGGAGATTTTTACGAGGGCGCCTGTCCCGAGGACGCCTGGTGCCAGAGCCGTGTTTACTTTAACTCTGCTCGGCTTGATACCCTCGGTGTGTTTAGACGTATCCAGTGCGAGACAGTGCGAGGACCTAGAAAGTAGTCCTTTTCATTAGGTGTAGGCCTACAGCACATTACACGCCCCCCCCCCACCACCACCCCAACACCCACACACAAACACACACACACACACACACGCGCACACGCACACAAATGAACGCCCGCCCACGCATTTGTAATTATCTTTTTCATCGAGTCAAATTTACGGAAGCGCTATAATGACAATTTGACATAAATATACATGTGGTTTGTCTTTTTAGTTGAAACAATTAGGAGCATACACTACGCAGAAATTGATTTAATTTCGATTTTACAAATTATGTGTTTATACAAAAAGGGAGGCTTATAGAGATTGAATCAATAAAGCATGGAGCTTGGAGCGCACCGCGAGACAGCAAGCTCTGCTGCCTGCCGCAGAAAGCAGGCAAGCCATCGGAATGTTTGCACATGCTGTAAAGGTTGAATTATGGGCCAGATAAAAAAACAGCTCTTGTCTACCGCGTTAATGCTGAAAGAACAGCGCCAGATAAAGGGCCGAGTGTGCTCAACGAGACCGCATGAGACAGGGACAAATAGGCCCTAGATGCCGGGAACCCGTTCCTGTTCCAAGCATAGGTACCAAGTAAGCAGTCTGGGACGGGAGTCCTGGGAAGTAAATTGGGGCCTTCAAACGAACCATTAACCATGTACAGTTGGATAGGCTATACTATTGTTTTTGTGCTTAATAAAGTAATTCATTTAAATGTGCTTAATCTTAATTAAAATTGCACCAAAACTCCTTAAAGAATTCAGTATAATGTTGGCATTCAGTTGAAGCCTCCAGAGAACAGTGGATTTGTATATACCAAGCAATAAGGGTCACAGCAGCAGAGCGACAGCCTCCATCTTCCTCTCCTTTCATTGAAACCATGGAGTAATTTTCTGGCCTAGTGATGTGACAGTGTGTGACGGGCGCCGGCGGACTGTCTATCTCTGCGGAGAGGAAGTCAGGGGCAAAGAGGCGATGCTAAGATAAGACTTGCTCTTTCTTCCGTTTTCCCGCTCTAGCCCTTTCTCTTGCTCTGCTCCCCCTTTACCGGGGTCACAGAAACACACTCACAAGGGACCCACGTTCAGGCCATAACGGTCTATAGGGGCCATGCATGCAAGGCTGTCATTAAGCCATCATGATCCCTGGGCTGAGGCGAGTGGATATGTAGCAGAATCACGATCCTGTAGACATGGCTGAGAACAGAAATTAAATAATAACATAAACACACAATTGAAAATGTGTTCATGCACCTTTATAAAATTTTATCACAGTTAAATAAAATATGTAAACTATCTTG
>JAODOY010005017.1:9966-32373 GCA_025399855.1 Forbesichthys papilliferus
TTAGGCCCCCCCCCCCCCCCCCGGCGTACAGAACAGAGCAAGACATCATTCAACAAGCAACACAGATGAGACACAGAGGGTGCGTCTAATTTACTGTCGTGCGTGCGTGTGTGTGTGTGTGTGTGTGTGCGTGCGTGTAGTGGACCTCCTGGAGAGCTTTGAGAACCACCCGCCCATCGTCCTGCCCAGCTCGGGCTTCAGGGTGGACCTGGAGGGTGAGTGTGTGGAGGACAGCATCTATAGGCAGCTGCTGTACGTGCGTCACTACCTGTGGGGGCTGCGCACCAAGGCCCAGACGCACGCCACCGTGCACACGCACTCCAACGGGACCAACACGCCCGACTGGCAGGAGGTCCAGGTCAGGCCAGACGCTGTCAGGAAGACACGCACACGCTCGCGCTCACTTGTACACACATACACGCTCACACACACACTTACATTCACACATACAAACAATCTCACATATACACACGTGCACACACTGAACACGTACACACTCACACGTGCACACACATGCGCGCACGCACACTCACTTACACACAATCACACACGCACACACGCGTGCAAACGCACCCCCACACACACACACACACACACACACACACACACGCGCGTGCAAACGCACCCCCCCACACACACACACACACACACACACACACACACACATACACACACACACGTGCACAAGATGTAATCCAGGCCATGTGCCTGAACTTACAGTTCCTTATAATCCCAAGAACAGATGAATTAAAGGACTGTAATACTCCCAGAAAGCATTCAGTGGCACACAGAAATGTGGACACAGTTAAAACAGAGATAATCTGATTAGCCTTTTGGCTGTCTACTGAGTAAAATGGCTGACTGGACCATAATCCTTAGGGTTACTTCTGCACCCTTAGGTATACAGCACACACACACACACACACACAATGTTACACCAAAGGTGTGTGTCAGTCCAGTATGTGCACTGTATTTTTATATTAAACTATTGGTTTACTTACTTAATTTTGATTGGCCGTTGACCCTCTGCTCTCGTCCTATCTATCCCCATCGCAGAGGGAGGCGTTGGCCGCCTCCCACCACAGTCCTCGCGCCGGAGCTCCCACGGACGAGGAGCCTGCGGAGGAGAGAGGGAGGGACAGGACCCCCGGCCAGTCACACAGCAGCCTTAGAAGGAACGGCACGATCCATCAGCCTCGACCAGCGAATCCCGACACGTCCTGCCTCCTGACCCCGCCCCACACCCCCCTGTACCCGGACACCAGCGGGCCTGGGGTAGGCCACACTGCCCACATGAACGGCTGCAGCAGCAGGGCAGAGAGTAAGAAGGCCAATGACCTCATCGCCAATGGATTGGAAGGTATGCATGTACTGTATGTACGGCGCACGCACGCACGCACGCACGCACGAACGCAGGCACGCCACGCACGCACGAACGCACGCCACGCACGCACGCCACGCACGCCACGCACGCACGCCACGCACGCACGCACGCACGCACGCACGCCACGCACGCCACGCACGCACGCCACGCACGCCACGCACGCCATGCACGCACGCCACGCACGCACGCCACGCACGCACGCCACGTACGCACGCACGCCACGCACGCCACGCACGCACACACACTTTTGTTATGAGGGGAATATATAGGGACATGGGAGGGTTTGGGGGATGTGTATGCTTTCAGATGTATCATTTGTAATTGGTACCAATGTTTGACATGTTACTGTTTTTCATGTGCGGACCCCAGGAAGAATGGTTGCTACCTAGGCCGTAACTAATGGGGATCCAAATAAACAAAACAAAATGAAACACACGCACACACACAACCAGTAAATATTATGTAAATGCACATCATTCACGTGATGTAAAGTAGATGTAAATTAAAAGTATATTTGGCTGTAATATTAAACAGTATGTTGTGACTATGAATATGGCACATTGTAATACAATGAGTATTATAATGCATTATTTGTTTTTGTATATGTATATGCTGTAATAGAGTTTCCTACATGATCATATATGGAAATGTGCTCTTTTATGTATTGTTCCATGTGCCCGTAAAGTTGGGCAAAAGATATGAATACAAAATATTGCCATTGTGGATGAGAGCTTAATCTAAATACAATAATACATGATATACATTTTACTCTGTTCTAGAGAAGACTATAAGAAAGAACACTATAAGAATATGAAATACCACTTCTTCTTTCTTCTTCTCAGTGGCAAATTACGCTTTAGTTAACTCAAGTAATAATGTCAATAAAGTGTGGATTATTAACTGTTGTATGCATGTTATAGTGTTTTGTTGTTGTGGATATGTAGTAAGTGTGCCATCTGCAGGCAACATTGAGAAGTGCATGCCAGTGTGTCTGTACTGTATGTCCTGTGCCTGCATGTCTGCCGGTCTGCAGCGTTTGGGTAGTTATTATTTGTTTATCTGACCCGACCCTATAGCGAGACCCTGTGGGTTTGTTTGTTTGTTTTGTGTGTGTGTGTTTGTGTGTGTGCGTTTGTGTGTGTGTGTTTGTGTGTGTGTGTGTGTGTGTTTGTGTTCCTCTGCAGGGTGTGTTAGTGGGTGTGACTTTCCTTTCCCTGTATACTCCCCTGGCTCTCCTTCCCTCCCTGATGAAATGTGTGTGGTGTTTGTAGTGGAACTGGATAAGGGACCATATGGACTGGGCATGGGACTCATAGACGGCCTGGTAAGCAACACAAACACACCAGAACCAGTTAGCTATCCTCTCAAACACACTGTTCTATCCACAGAACATTTATACCCACTTGCATATAGTTACTAGAAGACATCAAGAATTCTGAATAGAAATCTATAGTAGCCTGTACAATGAACAATGATTATTGTGCCAGCGGTTGTGTTCTGCCCGCCCTCCCAAAAATCTTACCTATCTGTCTGCTTTGCAACTGTGGAACCGTTTAAGACGATTGTTTGGTTGTGCATGTGAAGCAGACGTTTAAAGAGATCTTACAGATCGATTTTAAAACTTTATTTTGGGGCAAAATGAACAAACCTTTTAGATCAGATTGTACTGTATACAGTAACATGCAGGTTTTTATGTCATGTGATTGAACTTTGAAAGTGCACTGCCGTTATGGCCATTCATTTAAATAAGAGCATGATCTGGTTAGCCTCAAATAACTGCCCGGAAGCGTTGGTGGTTGCCATGCTGAGTAGAGTGGCCATACTTGCCTGCGTGGATATTAGTTACTCTTTCAAATCACAAAGAAAGTTTCCTTTCTACAAAACTTCATAATCTACATTATAAAAGCAACTTTGCTTAATTTGTTTGAGCTACATCCTGCTGAAATAAGCGAACACATCACGTGAACACAGAAGCCAAGCGTGCTAACACCCTACCTTCCTGTAGCACACTCCTCTCAATGCTCCAGGCATCTACATCAGGACTCTGATCCCCGACGGCCCCGCTGTCTCTGACGGCAGGCTGAGGATCGGAGACCGCATCCTGGCTGTCAACGGCACCAGTCTGATAGGAGCAGACTACCAGAGGTAGGCTGCCGGCACATGTAAAACACAAACACATTAAAAAAAAATCGAACTTAAATAAATAAACTAAATATAAATGAAACAGATCGTAACATCTGAAAGAAAAACTGCAGCGACGATGGATGTGAATTGTGTTGTGTGTTTGAACAATGGGTGCTTTTCAGGGGACCCTTGTCTTGTGCGTGACTGGTGTGATGTGGCTGGCTGATAGTATTGACGCCATGCAGTGTCGGTGGTTTCCCCCCGGTGTTGACCTCTCACGCCTCTCCAACCCTTTAGCCTTATCGACCACTATTAATAGAAGGGTCACGGCCCAGACACTGCCTCATCTATACTACGTCTCCGCTGAGCTTCACGTAACCAGGTTCCTACTTTCTCCCACGACCCGCTTCTTTCTGCCCTGTACGGTGTCCAGTGCGGTGGATCTGATTCGCCTGGGAGGGGGTCGACTGCGTTTTCTGGTGGCCAAGTCTGACCTGGAGGTTACAGAGAAGATAAGTGCCTCCTCATGTTAGACGCCTCTCTACGCTGCTGCCCTGAGACTGTGAACGCGTATCCACAGGAGAGGAGGGGCAGTGGAAAGGGACATATACAAACACATACAGCACAGACACGCTCGCATGTACGGTGTGAATATCTCGCTCAAGTAAAGTCATGAATATGTATTAGTGCAGGGGCTGCCCCTCTCACCTTAGCTCTAGGCCAGCGTGGTAAGCTCACGCTAGTGAGTGTTTGGACTGGGCCAGGCCCGCCAAGACAGTAGTATATGGTTCAAGGTGGTTTAAAGCACAGGAAATGTCAGGGCGCCATTTTCTTTTTTAAAGGCCGTTGCACTGCTGCAGTTTTTCGAATAAATAGCATTGGATTGTCTAGACGCACTGTAGTGCGATAAGAGACAGGATACCTGTCTAGACAAAGGCACAGCTGAAAATATTTAAGGCTCATTTTGAAAATGTGTTTTCTGACTGAATTGTTGCTGTATAAAATGCAGAATGAGTGGAAACAGCCCATGTGAAACTCCATTATACTACAGAATTCTTTTGAAATTGAGTGTTTTGATAGGCTTAGCCTGGGTAGTAGATATTTAATTTGTACATTATGTATGAATGTTAAGTTTGCACTGAATGCTGAGGTAGAGCTCAGCGATCATTTGAACATAACATCAGCAGCATTTTCACTACAACCAATTGAAGTACATAAACAATTCTATCAAATGGCTTGGCGTACATTCAGGGATAAAACTGTTGTACATTGCTTAAGCACTCAGTAAGAATGAATCATTTGGAGGTCATTTCATTACAATGGGGACCTATGGGCAGTCAGAAAGCCATTGCATAGAGAAACATGCATACAATTGATGCATGTAATACAACCATTGTGCTTAATGCATATACAGTAGATAGTTCTCCATACAAATAAAGTGGCCTCCAAATTACTGCATTACCCGATAAACATTTTTAAGAATATGTATTCGCCAGGGTTTCTTTTGTTATACTGTATGGTTATGATACTGTATGTAAATGATTGTAAATAATTTACACTCATTGTTTTGACAAGAAATGCATATGGAAAACTAGAAGAAATAAAGTTGTTTTTCCCTGAAATATCTTGTCAGTTAAAGCCAGTTTATTCTGTATTGTTTTGTCACTTTGCTGCAATAATTATACTTCATGGTTTGTACAAAATCTGTGAATTTCTTTCATGCAAGTCGGTTTCTTTCTGTGCAGTTTACACTGTTTAGGATGCATGCACTACTGAATAAAACTGTATTGGGGAGTAAACACATTTTACTGCCTGTAGATGTGTTTTTAATATGATTAGGAACGACAATTGTACTGCTGTGCAACGTGTTCAAAAGGCTTAGAACATCAGACAGGCTTTTGGAGTGAATGTTGTTTACTAGAGCTCTTCCGAGGTTGAATTTGGGTGGAGCCAAATGGCATATTTGCTGAGGTCAGCAAACATTCCAAAGAATTAATAAAATGATGGTGTCCATTTAAAACGTGCATCAAGACAGAAGCATGGGAAATGTCAATCAAGTCGGATCGGTATACGCCCAGACAGTCCTGAGATGAGGATGTCTCGGCCACATGAAATCCTTTACAGACCCACATTCAATAAGATGTCATAGCCAAGTCAATGTCAATAATGATTTTTAATTTGTGCTACATTGTGGTTTTAATAAATCACAAAAACATGAACATTTAAAAATACATATTTAAACTTTGCTATTTCCAAAACATTTATGGTTTGATGACAGCTGTTCATGGGTAGCAAAAATATTTTTTCTCTTTATGCAAAATAGGGAAAAAAATATTTTTGAAAAGCTTTGTCATATAGGAGATAGAAAGAGCAGCATACAATCATTATGCATCTTTTTATTTAAATGTTCTATTATTGTGCAACAATCAATACATCTGGCGCAGCTTGCGATCGATTGACAGGAAAATTGAGGCAGAGTGAGAAGAATGGAGGATAGAATGCAGAGGTACATATCATGGCCCCAAGCCTTACAAGACATGGCTTCACATCACCTCTATCTGTCAAAAGGGAGGAAAGGTAGTAGACGTGGTTGAGAGAAAGAGGAACAGTATACGTGGCATCGAGAAATGGGGAAAAGGTAAGTGTGAAGATGTTGGTCCCGCCCCTTGCCCTGATAAAACTGCCCGACGTCTGCTAATGAATCATCGCAATAATTCATAATCATTATTAATAACAACATTGTAGTGTAGCAGTGAAACATGTTAAAGAGCTGTTAATGTTCTAAAAATGTAAAGCTGTCTAAAGGTTAAAATAAAATAAAGCCAATGGAAAAGAAGAAACATTTAAGGCTTTAAAGATTATTACAATAATGCTTTTCCCCAGCTAAAAAACAAACAAAAATGTCCAGAAGGCGTTTCTATCTTTTCTCCTACTATCATCGAAACAGGGAAACAACTAAAACAACAATCAGTTTGTCTACTTAATTTGAGCTCCGTGTCAATCGATTCCCTCGGTTCACCCCCCTACGCCCCCCCTCTGCACCCCCACTGTAATGCTCTCGATTAGCTGGTGACTGGAGACCTGCTGGTCTGAATGAAACTGAGCTGGGCTTAGTGGAAACTGCTGGTTTCAGACCACCTTTCAGTTCTGCTCGACGACTAAAGGACCTTTTCGTGCATATTTTCTTGCTTTTAACCGTCTCACTACTCCATAATGTTTAACTCAATTTAAAAACCCCTCTTTGTGAATCGCGGTGACACATTTCGCCCGTAGCCAACACAGTTGTGTCAGTGTGCAGAATGCGTCACACACAGCAAGGCAGTGACTCGGATAAGGGCTGTTTCTTTGGCCTGCAAGTAATTACAACAAAGTCAAGAGGATTCGGTCGCTCACGAAAGATTAATAAGTGGATATGAGAGCAGTGAAGTGTGCAAGATCCACATCACTTCCGTTTGTCGCCTGACGATGCCTGGGCACACTTAAAAGACACCGTCAAAACAATGCACGCTACTGAAATGATTGTGGCTTTTCCCAAAACGTCCTGAATGCCGTGCTTTTACTTCTCTTCAGTTTGACAGAGGCTGTGTTGCATATGGCTGTGTCGCCCGCTGGTTGGTACGGAGGATGGAGCAGTTGAAGGGCAACATGTTGGAGGGTCCCCACGTCCGTGCCTAGGCCTTACTTCATAGAGTCATGCATCTGTGACGCCATGGTAACGATGACGGGCTGCTGTGCAGATGTGACCTGCTGTGGCCGAGAGGAGGAGTCGGCGCCCTCCTCGTCCTCCACCTTGGGCCTCTTAGCCTGGGGCTCGCCTGGCTGCTCGGCCAGGCCCTCTGCTCCCGCGCTGGGCTGTCTGCTCACCTGGACTGGTGGGGAGCTGGAGGCCTGAGCAGCCAGGATCTGCAGAGGGTTGCTCAGGGCTGGGGGGGGGGGGGGGAAAGGGGGGCGACGGGAGAAACAAGACACTGACTACAGTCCGATCAGAAAGCGTTACTATCATCTAGGTTCTCTGTTTACTTCTTGGATTATTGCTATACATTTTTAAAGATTGTTATTTTCTGGTGCATGTTTATCCTAAGAAAATTGTAATGTCTGGTAAGTGTTCATGTCTTTTTAGAACACTACATTTCCATATGTTTTATTAATGGCAAAACGGTCATGATCATGTCTACCGCGCTTGGACGGTCGGTCACCATTCATTTTCTATGGAAGACATTGTCTGCTGCGCTAAGGAAGGTTGCACAGCCGTTTGAGCAGCTCCGGCACATCAGGAGGTTTGACTAAGATTAATATTATGCAAATTAATCTGGCAAACGATTACCCAATGGAAATTAGGCTCTTCCTTGTGGATCTCTCATTGTATTTCAACATTTTGCAACGGCGTATGCGAAACATTCTGTTCTGCATGTCAAAGCGTTTTATAGCATTTCCCCTTTTATGTGACCATTCATTGGCATTCTATACAAGTAAAATAGTGCTTGGACAAAGGTAGGGCTCAACGTTTAATCGCTGTCAAACCGAAATTGCTATTTGAACCAATGCGATTAGCAAATCGCAAAGCATGTGATTTATATGCACATCTGACCCAGTATTTTTTGTAGTGTCAATGGTTGTATTTGCATGCCATCCTCCTTGTTTGAGGGTAATTCTAACTATAAGCGCGGTGCTCCTCCTAGGTCTACCAGTCTCCTAGGTCTACTAGTCATGCTATGAAATTCAAGACGACTATATTTATATGGTAGTCTATGTAGCCTGCCTACACGGCACGTCCACCAACAACACATGAATCACAAGGAAACAGTCGTGGGAGCTCTGCTGAAAAATTGCCTCCGCTGAGCTAGAAGCAACATCGGAAAATGTAGGGTAATCTCAAAGAAAAGCAAAGAGTTGTCATCAGACACAGCACCTGTATTGGTTGGTGTCCGAGGACGTTGGCGACAGGGACCCTATTAGAACGGTGAATGTAACTCGGTACCGTAGTCGGACATGTTTCACGGCAATGAGAACGTTACAATCTCAGGCGGAGATAAATCAGAGCTAGATCATGTCCACGATGAAGTTATGTGTGCCGCATCTGTGTAAATAACAGCACTCATAACTGTCTTAAGTTCTGACTGAGTGGCCGATCACCCATAAGCGCCACAAAATGACAACAGCGCCCAGTCAATATTTTGATGCCATCTCATGTGGTAATGCTCCATAACATGTTTTAAATATGTTACATATATAAATTGAACATAAATATTGACTACCAATTATCGCAAATCAAATCGCAATCTCGGTTATAAAAAAATCACAATTAGATATTTTTCCAAAATCTATCAGACCTAGACAAAGGTGGCAGAGAGTAAATCAAATGATTTCATGTTGAATATAACAAACAATGGCTATGCAGGAATTACCATAGGTATTGGCAAGGCTGACTGCCATGGCTACGGCAGCAGTGGTGTGCTTGCCATTCTGGGTAACAGGACGAACAGGAAGTTGATGTAACCCCAGGGACAGTGTGCGGCCTTCCCACCCCTGACCTGCTCCTTCTACTGTCTGGATCACCCGCTCACGCTGCTGGACTTCTGATGGAAACAGACCAATCAAATCACACCAAAACATGACATAATTACATTCCTATACAGCATGTTATTTAAATTAATTTGACATACATACATACATACATACATACATACATATCTTTTTCGCGAGTGAGGGGACATTGGAGCCGGAGATTGGCCGAAGAATCGGATCAACAGGAGCGGTATTGCAATCACTTTACCGCACCGTTGTGACGAAAAGAGAGCTGAGCTGGAAGGCAAAGCTCTCGATCTACCGGGCAACTTTTGTTCCTACTCTCACCTATGGTCATGACCGAAAGAACTAGATCACGGACGGGTACATTCTCCAAAAAATCCAAAGGCAACGCACCCCTTTCCAAAATATTGCTTCCAGCACCCCCCTCGATCCTCTGGAAGCCCCCTGGGGGGGCAGTACCGACCATGTGAGAAACATTATTCTAAATGCAAAACATTGCTACAGAAAACACATTTCTATAAGCTCACCCCTACCCTCTGTCGCCCCCTGTGGTCCTGGGGTGGTACTGCAGGCAGAGGAGGCAATGTATCCATTAGGGGGGTTGGAGGCCAGTGGGGCGCTGGCCACCACTCGCAGCATGGTGACAGCGGGCTGTGCTGGACTCTGCAGCAGATGAAAAGGCTGGGCCTGGCCCCCACCTCCAGGAACCAAGGCTAGGGCCTTCCCCATGCCCGAGGGCAAGGCTGAAGGGTGGGCAGGCGCAGCCATGATCACATGCTTGTTGCTGACTGGAGAACCTGGAGGCGAAAAGAAAAAAAATAAACAATAATAAAAAAAACATTTGACTGTGGTCTGCTAGTGCGTGCGAGAAGTACCTGGCGCGCTTTGGGAGTAGCGATACTCTGGCACAGACGCCAGCTTGTGAGCGAGCTGCTCGTGGTGGTCGTGGGGGATGGGGGAGCCCTCTCTGCTCAAACATTCGGGAGTCTGCAGGCCGCTGGAGGAAGGAGACAGCAGGCCCTGGTGGGTCGGGGAGGCTGGAGCACTCCTGCACAACATACAGGGAGGGAGGGGCAAACTAGGCTTGTGAGGGAATAACAACTTTAACAGCCAAGCTGTTTGCACACATACGGCCAATGCTGGAGGTAGTGCAGCGCACTGCCACTAGCACCTGAATTATAGGAATCAGACTTACTTTGTTCTATCCATTGACATGATAGCCGGGAGAAGCAGAAAGAGGAAAACAATTAAACAGACTGAAGATAATAGCGGTGTGTGTGTGTGCGTGTGTGTGCGTGCGTGTGTGTGGAGGTCACACCTGGAGGATAGGGGTCCAAAGGGCGTCCTGAAACAAGCCACGCCCCTCTGCCGTCTCTTCCTGAAAGCCTGCTCCACCAACTTGCTCTCAGAGGCGGAGTCCACGCGCCAAAAGCTCCCTTTCCCAGGCTCGTCCTGGGAACGGGCCACTTTCAGGAAGTAGCGGTTCAGAGACAGGTTGTGTCTGATTGAATTCTAGAAGAAATAAATGCATAACAAACCAGAACATGGAGGCAGAAACAAAGCAAACTATTAGAATGCTAATTCATTTAGTCACACGTGTCGTGTGCATAAGTCACTTAGTCACCAGGGTAACGAAGTCAAAGCTTCCATTATTGTTAGGATTTGTGAAAAGCCATGGACAGATGAACACACATAACAAAAACAGGAGAGACCGGTTCAACGAGGCAGGGGTCCTTACTTGCCAACCCTTGTCTGCAGTGCGGTAGTATGGGTAGTGTTTGGTGATGTGTGCGTAGATACCGCTCAGGGTCAATTGTCTCTCTGGGGCTGATGAGATGGCCTGGACTATTAGCTGAGCATAGGAGTAAGGGGGCTTGGACTCATCCTGAAAACATTAAGACATTGTCTTAAACTGCATACAAACCTTGGCAACCAATAATGTGTGTGTGTGTTTTGGGGGAAAACACTTCTGGCATTACACCCGGCACTCACACACAGCGGAAATTAATACTACTCTGCTCTGTGGACATTGCTGATGCCAGATTTCCATTTGCCTGCAAAATGTGTACAGCAAACAACTCCGTCCACATAGGATTTGGTTGTGATAGATCTGTAATTTAAGATGATTTAATACCATTTATGCTACCCATTATGTGGTGAGTGATTTCAGGGAGCACATTACTTGATGGATATATTATTAGAGCTTGTAGTTTGAAAAAAAAACACCTCCCATAGAAGGGTACAGTAACACAGTCCACTACTCTAGTATGTAAATGTTCAAATGCTCGTACTCTACTGTTGTTTGGAATACAATATTCCAAACAATAGAATTCCATGGTATAATAAGCACAATATTGCAAGAGGTTGACATGCACAATATTGTGCAACGTCTGTACAGTACATGGCAAACATTGTAAACTGTCAAATAACTGCAAAGTCTGATCCAAACATGATAAAAACTTGTTGCGCAGACACGCACACACACACGGACCAATCACATTACGTTGTGCAAACATGCCAGTGTAATAACAACACCCGAGACAGATGCAAGTACTCACCTTGGGACTGTCTCCACCTCCCGATTCACCTCGCTGCTCAGCTGAACCGCCCCGTTGCTCGGCAACGCCTCCTCTCTGCTCACAGACGGCCTTGGCAGCATATTCAGCTGCTAACTGAAGGTCAGAGGTCACGTTGCGTCCGTAGCGATACCCTGAAGACCCTGCCCCTCGTGGACTGGCTGGACAGGAGTTTGGAACACTGAAGGAGGAGAAAAACAATCACGTACACGCAGGCGGTATGGTTTCACATTTTCAAGGAGTCAACACAGCGACGCTCGACGAAAACCAAAACACCTCTCCCTTCAACACTATAGGCCGGGTTCTCCCTCAGAAGCGCCACTTTCCCTGTAAATGGCATACGTTGTTTGTGTTCTCCTTTACAGAGCCTGGGCTGAGTAGAAACAACGGATTATTGTTTCAGTGTGAAAACAGATCGGACAGTTGGCGGACCGTGAGGAGTTGACAAAAAGTGTTTTAGCTTACAATCACGTACTTCACCTTTAACTGCACATTCACAGATTCATATTCTAATTTATTTTAAAAAACGAAAATCAAAACAAAGTACAATTATTTAACTGTATACATATAACATATCACAAAACTATATGACATTTGTGTTTGGTATATTATTTCATTGTAACAATGCTTCTTGGCAAAAAATTGGAAAGCCTGATTATATCCCTTTAAAATGGTGACACATTTGTAAAGAACATGCATTTCTCATTTTGATAAATAAAACGAACTAGTATTAGACTTGAGCACTTCCCGGGTCACACCTTAGTATCAACCACTGCAATGTTTTTAAATGGCAAAATAAACAGTTTGTGTAATTTGAGTTTCTGTGCCTGCCTACTGAATATAAACCTAAATGAGCGTTTCCCTTACTTAAGATACTTTTTGGGTTTAGACTAACAGGCTTCATCTCTGTGTTCCAAAATCCAATTTGTAATATGTGAACAATGGTTGTTCTCATTAGAATTTTTGAATGTGTCACTGTCTTATTTTATAAATACTCGTGAACTTGCAGGACCTAAGGCAATATCTAGGGATATGGCATTACCTCATTTTTATTACCAAGGTACTGTGCTAAACCAACTAAATGGATGATAAGATAAATACTCCTCTACTCCCCTATATTCTTTATTCTATAAACAGTACATCTCTAAGGTTGCCTGTCAAACCAGAATAAAAAATGTGATATAAGCTTTCCAGCTGTTGACTGCTTGATCACTACAGCATGTAATGTGATGGACGCAAATACTAAAAGTTAATTATTAACTATTATATCTGTTACTGCTGGGTGAATGCAAAGAAAACATAGTAACCCATTACATAAACACACACACACACACACATGCACAAAGCACACCTACTGCTAGTAAAGTAAACAATGGTTTCTGGGAGAGTCCGTGTGTGTTTTGATTTGCTTTTGGCAGTGTAGTATCATCCCTATGGGAGTGTATATGAGTGAAAGATAAAGAAGCGGACATACAGAAAGAAATAACTTGTGTTCTCACTTGCATGTGGTGTATTCCTTGGCAGAGAACAAAGACAGTTGGCTGCATTGTCCAGGAAGCTCATCCCAAGTACTGGGACCTATTGAGGGTTTGGTATAAAACCCAAGACATATACAGCAAACCCATCCTGCGATTGTTAAGGAAAATAGCCGTGGCAGCTTAAGTCCAACACACATTCCGTGGGAAGTTATGATTTTGAATGTCAATTATAATCAAATCTACTCTCAGTGTTTTCTATTCTTCTGTGTTTCTTGTGTTGACAAACGTGTTTATGTGTGAGCTGGACACGTTTTACTCAGAGGTCACAACTCACTACCTTGAGAATCGCATACTTGTCCACGCATGCCAAGAGTAGTTTTGAGGATGTTGACAGGGAGAAAAGCATGTTTAAAACATAACTCGTTTAACAAGACATGTTGCTCTCAACAACAAAAAAATGACTGTTCTAGAGTACTGTTGTTGTAACAAGTACAGGATTTTCTTCTGCCTCTGTCTGGGGTTTACTTTGTGTGTGTGTGTGTGCGTGTGTGTGCGCGCATGCGCGCGTGCATATGTGTGTACATTGTTAGGAAATGTTGTCAAAACAGTGACTGAAAAAGGCCATAGTGTGTAAGTATGTGGTGGAGAGGAGTAGGTCTAATTTTGTGTGTGTGTGTGTGTGTGTGTGGTGTCCACATGTGATAGTCAGGGCTGAGGGTGAATGGAAGGGGGGGAGGGGGGGGTCTCTAAAAAGGAAACTACCAATGGACGGAAAAAGGGCCTACAGTCAAAACAATCTGCCTAGTAGCCAATCAGAAGATTGAAAGCTGCAGCCCTTCCATATAAGGCATGTACACATAAGCACACACGTGGGCACGCAAGGCATAGAAAGAAGCCACCAGAGGGCACCCTAACAATCACGTTTCACATTCAAGCACATGCTACAGCTAACTAATAGAAAAGACAAATACAATACATACAAACATCAACAGATTGACACAAAGTATACATTTACAGCAGGTACAAATTAAATAATGGAAAGAGAATAATTTAACAATAAACAAAGTGGCTAGTTTAATAAATGTTTATTTTTTTTTGTAAAAGAAAGCAGTAAGACAAATCCCCCTCTTGCAGTGACATTTTACGTATAAAGTAAGATAGTTATTAAGAACTAGTAACTGCCACACTGTGAATGGTGTATGCATGCACAACTCTTAATAACAGGAGATACTAATGTATGTATGTAATGTACTAATGGAGCACCACTTCACCAGCCTTCCAAGGAAACAATCCAGAAATAATTTCATAATTAATTTACAATGTTTGCGTGAGCTGCATGTGTAAAATCATCACACCTCCGTTCTACTGCACTGAATTGTGTGTGTATTGAATGTGTGTGTGTGTGTGTGTGTGCGCGTGCACGTCCTCACCTGATGGTGCCTGTGGGCGATGGCAGCGGAGAGCCAAAGGTCCTGAGGTGCTCTTCATGCTGCTGCAGCGTGGGAATGCTGATCTTGAGGGGGGAGATGTGGGGCAGGAGTGGACGAGGGGGAGGAGGGGACTGCTCATCTCTCTGCTCCCCACCCTCCAGCAGAGACAAAAACTGGATCTTTATAACCGTGCTGGGAAAGCGAAATATACACCTAGACGGGAGGAAAGAGGTCAGCAGGTGACATATACACAAAAGGTGTGTGTGTGGCACGTTAAATGGCATGTGAAGGATTAAAGGAGTATTGTGTGCTTAAATTTGCCACTGGGGGCAGGGTGATTAAAAGATGGGTCCTGCTCATAACTGCATCTGCATCCGCGCGTGCTTCACCCAATGGCATCTATTCACAGACGTGTCATAGCAAGGAAAACACAGCACCAGGTAATATAGTTTAAAATAATGGGTACATTTGATTAAGGTGTGCCAATTGCAAAGTTATTCACAATTAGCCAATAGTACTGTAAATCCACGCTAATCAGCACATCAAATCAAACATGCCCAATTACGAATTATATTAGCTGCAGCCGTCCCTTCGCTTCTAGGACACATGTCTTCAAAGACTCCATTCATTGTGTCACTCAGATTCACAATGAAATGCATGTCTACCAAAGACAAAACATGTATGCTCAGGTTCTCTGCATTATTACTAAACATGGCGACAGAACCATCATTTGCAAAAATTAGATGTTTAATAAAAAAAAATACTAGAATTACGAGATTCTTTCATACGACAATTTTTAACAGAGGAAGTGAAAATGAAATGTGATAGCAACCATAATTTCCCTTCTAGTTGCATCAGTGGAGTAGGCAATGGTGGGAAAAAGCTTGTTGTTAACTGAACTCAATCAAAACAAAAACACATTTCTATTCAATGCCACAGAGTGCTCCCTCAGAAGCTCTGCCCTCTACATTTGGCTGGGACATTGTTGATGGATGCAGTCTGCACCACTTTGTTTATGTTCCCATTAAAGAGCCAGGGCTGTGTAGAAACATGCAATTATAATTTCAGAATGGACAGCTAGTGGACAGTGTATATTCGTTGGATTTGACAAAGTGACATTAGCTGATTGTACCTTTAATACAACAGTCAACAGACATCAATGTTTCTGTGGGGGAATCTAATTACTTTTAAGTACACCAACACAGCCCTGGATGTTAGGCTCAGAGACATTGCAACTGTGCATGATTAGAGATTAACATCATACTACTTTAGGTGCCCACAAAGCAGTCTACGAAACCTGGTTGGTTTCTTTTAATTGTGTTTACTCCATGTGCACTGTACATGAGCCTGTCAGTAGACTATATACTTCCTGAGACGGACCCGCCCCAAAACTGACGTGACAGCCAACCAGAGGAGAATAGGGCACGGCCCCTCAAGCAGCAACCCCCGACAGAGCCTGTCCTACACACAGGGCATTTTCTAAGCAAATCATATTTTAATTCACAATTTTATTAATTCGCCAAAGGTAAATATATACCAATAAAAAGGCAGTTGCTGAGGACGCTGTTTATTATTTGACAAAATACTGTAGACGCGACAGCGTATCTGAGCTGTCATGGGTAGACCTACGTTTGTTTACATATAGTTTTATTTTTTTACGGGATGGACACACATTGACCATTAGATTACAGACGTGGAGATATCTTTATGTATTTCAGCAATTGTGCATATTGTTTTGCTCAAATGGTCAAAGTACACATGAAAACAAATCAATAACAGCCATAGAGTTTAAGTCTATTCAATTATAATGTAATACAATTAAAGTCTCCACACGACACGTCAAGATTGTCAAATTATTTCCAAGTTTACAAGCTAACCATGTTAGCAGGTCGAATGCTGCTGCTACTAGTAGCATCAGAAAATACTAATATGCATGGTAGCTAATTTTCTTAATTTTATTTGGTGTCTAGCTAGTAAATAAAAAAACTAGCACGCAAACTAGCAATGCTAGCAATACACATTTCGTACTCACTCTCGGGGAAGTTGCAGCGGCGGTGCCCCTCTTCGCTGGAACACCCCGTCCACAAAAACCCCATTCTTCCCTAGACATCGAAGTAAAAAACCGTTCGCATCGTCATAGGTGACCTGCAGATGCCGTCGGGAGATAAAGCTCGAATGACCCATGTTGATGTCCACGGAGCCATGAGACGAATTCCGACCTATAGTGACTGTCTTCTGGCGCATGACAAACTCAAAGTCCCGGCCCTCGAGCCTGGCCAAGGCCTGCGCAGGAGACGCCAGGCGTATGGGTCGTATTCCGACGTCTTGAGCTGCCACAACCGGCTGACTGGAGAAGGCAAGGGACGAGGCATACGCGTGGGAGGTCACGCTGACACGCACAGGACTGCACGGCGCGGACTGCAAAGCCAAGAGAGCTCGGGCTCCTGTGTCCTCCCGGTAGTCTGCCATCTTCTTTCGGGGGCCAACAAACACTTCTCACACTGAGTTGCAACGTGAGAGTTTTTCGGCCAGGCCACTGTTAGCTCTGATGCTGTCGGAACATGGATTTTGGAGTTTTGGCAATTGCGGAATGGATTTTCTTTGGGATTGGATCTGCGCCACTGAGCTTGTGTTACCGTCGACACGGGTGATATATTTGAATAGAAGAAAGATATTTTTAGTCATGCGACTTAAACATTATTTCACAAATATAAAAAGGCCTCCGTGTTTGTGCGCGCGCGCAGGTGTGGATAATAATAAAGAATATTTAATTAGGCCTATAATATACAATATAAGATATAGTCTACTCACACACGTGTGTGTGTGTGTGTGTGTGTGTGTGTGTGTGTGTGTGTGTGTGTGTGTGTGTGCCCTAGATACAGATGGTGTGTATTGAAAAAGCATGCCCATTCATTATCTATAGTCTGCTCTGTTTATATACATGAAAAGTACATGATGGTAGAAAGACTCGGACAACGGATCCGTGATTTCTGAACCGGATAATTTAAGTCAATTACAAAATATCCGCATGAGGGCGATGTTATGCAACATTCAAATAAAATGAATTTTGCATTCTGAAATGTTTATTCTATAAATGGAAAAACATACAATAGTCTATATCAGTATGCCTATACGTCCTAATTCAACGTTTCTGATTATGCATGAGTTAAGAAATACCAGTCTTTGGCCCAAACAGCTCTATTCAGATTCATTGTCATTTGTATTTGCAACCTATAATTGACACATTTGTACATTTGGATTTAAAAACATAACACACACATACACTTAGTGGGGGGCATTCATACATTTTTTAGTATTTTTTTATTATTAAAACATGCAAAATAATCCAAACATGTAATTCAGAAAACTCCATTGTTTGGTTAAGATTTTATATTTTCTGCATTAATATAATATACAATACAATAAAATAAATCAAATGTATTTGCTGTAGTAATTCAAGCGCCAAATTCTAATTCGTTTATTATATTTAATATCCTATTTTCACAACTAAAAAAATATATAATAAACATTGCTTTAAAATTCAAGAATGTGTGTTTGCTGTGTCTATTATTAGGGGAGGTATTCCCTATTTGTTGTTTGCTATCTTACTGGAGCAGTCAGGAGTCAGGACGCAGAATCAGTTTCATCTTGATTGGGCGTTTTGGCATTAGCAGTCCCTGGATATCCATCTCGAAGGGGATCTGATAGGTAACGAAATATGATGCTGCATCAGTTAGAGGCTGTGGATTCTTGTATTAGATAAATGCTATGATGTGATTCCAGACAATAAATAAGTACAGCCAGGATGCAGCACATTGTTAAATAGTTGGTCTTACCTCTGTGTCATCACACACAGAGAAGCTGAATTTTTGCAGGATCTCCACCATAGCTAGCTTCATCGTCATTAAAGCAAATCGCATACCAATGCAATTCCTGGGCCCTGCCCCAAATGGCATGTAGGTGTATGGTTTGACAGACTCTTTGTTCTCCTTACTGAACCTGGAGGAATACAGTATATGCACACCCAAACATAATAATCACACATATCAAGTAATATATAATGGTTAATCTATTAAAAAGCTCGTTATCAGGAGCCTTTATTGTGAATCAAGTGTGTTAGAGAAGGGAGATATCTAAAACATGCAGGGCAGCGGCCCTCTCGGACCAGGATTGGGGCACCCTAATATACACTCTTTGAAAGAAATGGTATTCCCTGATGGCATACGGCCTCTTTCAGCAGGATAAGTTCAAGGTGTTGACTTGGCCTATAAATTCCCCATATATCAATCCAATCAAGCATCTGTGGAATGTGCTGGAAAAACATGTCAGATCCATGGAGGCCCCACATTGCAATTTACAGGATTTAAAGGATCTGCTGGGTGCCAGATATCTCAGCACACATTCAGAGGTCTAGTGGAGGCCATGCCTCGATGGGTCAGGGCTGTTTTGGTGGCAAAAGGGGGACCTACATAATATTAGGCAGGTGGTAATAATGTTATGGCTGATCAGTGTAAAGTAGGCTACAGTACATTTAACAGAATCAGAATATCAGAATACTTTAGTGTTCCACAATAGTGCAGGCAGTTATGTTGCAATTAACAGGGGTGTGAATATTTCATATATAATCTTTCAATTTGTGTTTTTTTACTTCTATAGATCACATAGAACTTAATTCCACCTGGTTCAATTTTTTCAAAATGGAATAATCCAAAATGGCCTTTTCTATATCTATATCTATATATAAGGATATCTATGCTATGCTATTAATTCACTGTGGTAGACCCATCTTGGATTTTGTCAATGGATATCATTTTTCAACATTTGCTAAATGTTTATGGCTATGTATGTTTTTAGATAAATATATTGTAATCAAAGCATTAATATACTGTACTGTATAAAGCAATGTTTTGTGATTTTTTGTGAGCTGTAATATACTTTATGGTAGACTATGCTGTCGGCATTTTTGATTTTGCCACTAAACATGAATGAAATATAAAAACTTCCGGATTATATAAAGAACAGTTCATAAAATTACACAATGACTTGTACTACAAGGGGAAATGTAGTGGTTATAGCTGCCAAGGTGACATAGAAATAACAATTATAATAGAACAACTTACAAATTGCACACCAGTAAGGTAAGTAATAATAAATAAAAAATAAGTGCAAATAGTATAAAACTATATCATTGTAAAATAAGAATAAAACTATTAAATTAAAATAGCTGTACCTGTCAGGGTTAAACTCTTCTGGGTTCGGCCACAGTTCAGGGTCTCGGTGGAGGACCCATGTCGGAACCATTACAATCATATCTTTTGGAATCACCAGGCTGTTTATCTCCACAGTTGCCTTGGCAACACGCTCAATGCGTGGGGCAATGGGGAACAGCCGTAGAGACTCATTAACGACCATATCCAGGTATTCCATCTCCATCAAAGTTTGGTACTGGATGGAAGCCTGGATGGATGGAAGCACACATTAATTGTACAAATGTTTGCATTTTCTGTCTTCGCGGTCAATTGTCTTTAAATTCTCTAAACAATAATCATGAAATCACTCCAGTGATGTAATTCTAGAAACGGACACATATTTTGTCATATAGATGCTGTGCAAGTAGCCAATGAAATTATTGGTGAGTGGAGCACCTTCAAAAAATAAGAACAAATGCTTGAATTTCAAAATAAGGCTTGAGCAGATAATATAATTTGAGATAGCCTACCTATGTGTATATAAAGGTAAAGGTGCTTTTATTGTCACATACACATAGCTACATTTGTCCTCTGCATTTAACCCATCCCTCAAGGGAGCAGTGGGCAGACTCCAGATTGGAGCCAGTGTCACATGACATTGACAGGAGATAGTTTAGGGCGTACTCACTAACCTAACATGTTTTTTTGGATAGTGGGGAGCACCCGGAGAAAACCTACGCAGACATGGGAAGAACATGCAAACTCCACACAGAAAAGTCTTGCTGTGAGGCCACAGCGCTTTCCACTGGGCCACTGTGTTGGTATATATATGATACATATTTGTATAAACTAAAGTAGACAATACTGCAAAAGATCCAAAACCTGAGTAGGGGGCAGGATAGACTTGGGGTCAAGTAGACCTACATGCTTTCTCCTACTCAATGCTTGGAATGGTACTTTTAACTCACTGTATTTACAAGTCACTGTAGAAAAAATCATTTTTAACCATAAATAATTGTGAGGAGCAGTGAAGATTTGTAGAGACCTTGTTAGGGAAGGTTGAGTCGATCTCCTCCTGCAGTTTCTCCATCACATGGGGGTTAGTTGCCAGGTTGTAGGCCAAAAAAGTAAGGGAACTACTAGTTGTCTCATATCCAGCAAAAATAAAAATCATAGCCTGAGACAAAATCTCATGATCGCTCAGACCTACGTCAGAAATAAAAACGTGATTGAAACCAGCCTTGAATTAATGTGTATTTGAGATGTACCATCTTCGCAGTGTTTCATTAAAACTACAGTAGGCCTATTAGACACAGAATTTCCATTTGCAGTGTATTTACATGGAGGCTTAGTGTTTTGTCTTCAACTGCCATAAAATTCAAGGTTTAAGAATGAATTATGGTCCAAGTGATGTGTGAATGAAGCTGTCACCTTTATTGTGTTCCTTACTGGAAGCATCGCCTTTCTGAGAGTCAATCATAAGCTGAAGAAAATCTACTCGACTCTAAAAAAAGACACATTATATTGCCGTAAATTGCACTACATATGTTTTGATCACACGTGTGTGCACATGTACTGTACATACATGCGCTGTACCTTGTGCTCAGTGGAATCGCGGCTGGATTTGATATTCTTAAGTGCAGCGTAAAAGAAGTCTGTGACAGACGTGGGGAAAAAGGTAAACTCAAACTTCTCCAGAAGAGGAGCAACGAACGGGAACAAAGCTGTGGGAAACAGAAACAAAGTATTATGATAACACAATATTCATTACAATATTCATGACAATATTCATATATTGCAACCAGCACTCAGTTGTGTTTGATAGAAAACACGCTTACCAACAAGAAGGAAAAGAGGACTGAAGAAGTCAAACTTAAGCATCTTCTTAATGTTTTTTACAAAGGGGTCTGAGGGGTTGTTAAGTGAGTCTATGTCTACACTGAAGGCTGTGCTGGTCACCACATCCATGCTGTAGGGCCCAAAGAACCTGGAAGACACACACAGACACGCGCACACACACACATTTGATTGTGTTTATGTACTAATGTCCCAGCTCTATGAGGATGTATGATTGTGTGCTTACTCTTTCAGTTCCAACACTTCATTCTTGTCTGCCTTCTTTTTCATGCTACTGACCAAGCTAGCTGAATGGTGCTTCATTATGTCAAACATCTGGACACACAGGCAAAAGCACACAAATGTAATTAATTGAACAGGTCGCGGGGGCAGCAGCGCCCAGCTGATGGGGAATCCCGAGGCGTTCCCAGGCCAGTGTAGAGATGTTATCTCTCCACCTAGTCCTGGGTCTTCCCAGAGGCCTCCTCCCAGCTGGACATACCTATAACACCTCCCTAGGGAGACGCCCAGGTTGCATCCTTACCAGATGCCCGTACCACCTCAACTGACTCCTTTCGATTAAAAAGAGCAGCGTCTCTACTCCGAGAGCCAAGCTTCTCACACTATCTCTAAGGCAGACACCCTTCTCCAAAGTCAACCTAGACAACCAGAACAACCCTAAAGTCCTCTTCTCAACAATTGATCAATTGATTAACCCTACTTTAACAAATTCTAGCAGCATGTCAACAAACTCCACATGTGAAGACTTTGCACTCCACTTAGTAAGTAAAATAGACACTATTAGATCAAATATATCACCACACCAGCAGATGCATTGTAACAAAGCAGAGCCTGTATTCA
>JAODOY010005018.1:0-10627 GCA_025399855.1 Forbesichthys papilliferus
CATAGAGTTCTATTGAGGACTCTCTAAGCGGTCTGTCTCCTCTATATAATGTCTCTTCTCCCATAGAGTTCTATTGACTTCTTGTGTGGCCGCATGCCGTTGCAGGTGCTGGCGGATGCCGTGTCTCGACTGGTCATCGACAAGTTCAGCGAGCTGACGGACAGCTTCACATCGCCGCATGCCCGCCGGAAGGTGCTCGCTGGCGTTGTCATGACGACAGGTGTAGTGTAATGATGTTATTTTTGTTGCACAGCCTCTGAGCCATGGATAAGGGGGGGGGGGTTCTGGTCCTGGGTTAAAGGTGGAGTCAGTGAATGTCTCCTCACGGTCTGTCAGGTCCGTCTCGTATGCACCCTGAAAAGATAATCCGGTGTTGCTACACAGCCCTGCCTCTGTAAACAAGGGAGCACGCACAAAAGTGGTGCAGACCGCACCACACAACACGATAAAGATTGTGTTTTGATGTCTCTCACCCTGCCCCCTCCCCTCCCTTTTTCAGGCACCGACGTGAAGGAGGCCCAGGTGATCTGTGTCGCCACGGGAACCAAATGCATAAACGGAGAGTACATGAGCGACCGTGGCCTGGCGCTCAACGACTGTCATGCCGAGATCATCGCACGGAGATCACTCATCCGCTACTTGTACTCCCAGCTGGACTGCTTTCTCAGGTAGAGTATTATATTATTAGGGTTATTATATCACTGTGTGTAGTATACATTATATTATATTACATGACATGACACTGTCTCTGCTGGGTGTTTGCAGCAGCAGCCTGGAGGAACAGCAGCGCTCCGTGTTCGCCCGGTGTGAGGACAATGCTGACTTCCGGCTAAAAGACAACGTCCAGTTCCACCTCTACATCAGTACCTCGCCCTGCGGCGATGCAAGGATATTCTCCCCACACGAGGCCGGGGTCGAAGGTGAGCCCGGGGCGTTGACGGAACGTCATAAGGATGAGCGTGTTCCTGTGCAGGTGGCTTTATCACTTTCATCTAGATTATGACTCTTGTCAGCACAACAGTGGAACGTCTCCATATTACTGGCTGATTCAGACATAATCGTTTGGATCGGTGTCATCTTGTGTCAGCTGCTCCTGTCTTATAGGGCTCCCAGCCTTTACAGTATCGTTCCCCTAGTAAGGCCTAGTGCTGTAGCGATGATCAGCGTGACTCAGGCAACAACATCAGGAGCTTTCAGCTCCTTTCAGGTCCTTAAACACCCACAGCTTGTAACCGAGAGGTGATGCTGACATCATTGTGGTTTTAACGCATGAACTGATCTCCTCAGGTGATCTATTGACGTGTCATGTGAGTGGTGTTTGCCCCCATCACTATTATTAGTTGAAGGCATTTATGTAGAAATGTCATCATGTGTCTTAGAATCACTATCATGAATGCCAGTAAAGTATTAATCATCGATTTAAATTAAATCATTGATTCTGAGTTGTGTTTATGTGTCCTTCTGGCAACGTAGAGACGTACATTCTCTTAGAAAATAATAAAACTGTGTGTGTGTGTACGTGCGTGCGCATCCATGTGCGTGTGTGCGAGCAGATCAGGGTGACAAGCACCCCAACAGGAGGGCTCGGGGTCAGCTACGCACCAAGATCGAGTCCGGCGAGGGCACCGTCCCCGTACGGCCTGTCTGCAGCCTACAGACCTGGGACGGTGTTCTGCAGGGAGAGAGGCTTCTCACCATGTCCTGCAGTGATAAGATCGCCAGGTAGTGTGTGTGTGTGTGTGTGTGTGTGTGTGTGTGTGTGTGTGGGGTGGGGGGGGGGAATCTATCTGTCTGTGTGCCTGTTTTCTGCTTGCGCACACACACACACACACGCACAGGTCACATTGGTAAAAGCATTTAAGAGCTAACTAACTGTAATTTCCATCAACCATATATATCCAAATATCCTAATACCTTAACATCGGATGTATCTATCCTCGAAAATGAAATACTGCATCTCAAGAGGTTATCCTTCAATGAATTCAAAATAAATTCCAAGTGCCTTAACTTAACTCTGATGGCAAACAACAGCGCACCCCGCTATCCCCCTGGCCTCGTGATGAGCCTTTGATGTGTTGCGTGAAATGGTGGTGGGGCTCCTTCTCGGGACGGTGGAGGGGGGTTTCTGTTTGTGAGCCACCGCAGAGCCAGGTGCGGCTCAGAGTCTTTTTACACGGGAGCCGAACAGAATAGAAATGATGCTAATTATATGCGTTTGTGTAGCCGCTAAATTGTCTTTAATGAAACAGGCCTCATCGCCGTGGGAACAGCCTTGCCCCTGGTGCCGTCAGGATGCTGACTGATCGCCAGGGAGGCCGTTTGCACCCCTCACCCCTTGCCAACGGCATCAGCCGAGCATTTCCTGAAGAGTTCTCGCCAAACAATAGCGCTGATTTCCAAATTCCCTGTGTGTCGTACATTTTCTTTCCGCTTTCATCTGCAACGTCAGAGAGAACAGCTTCTAACAGAGAGGCTTCATCAAACGGCACTTCCACATTTGATGTTTGGAAGTGGGGGGGCAATTCACCTTTTATATAGAGCAAAACTACTGTGTTCCGTGCAAGTCAAAGGGGAGGTACTTGGATTTCAACATAATTTTGCCCGTTATTTTAACCTGACATGACGGAGGAATTGTTGTCACAAGTCCATCTGGGGAGCCGAACATTGAAGCTGTTTGTGAATGGCTGTACTTTCAAAACAATACTTGGCAGTTGAACGGTTGAACCATCTGATCGTTTTCGCTGTCGATACCATGGTCGGTACACCTAAACCACGCCCATATAGCTGTAAACACGACGCTGATTGGAAAACCACGCCCATATAGCTATAAACTCAACGCTGATTAGAAAGTTCAGTTGCTATTCGGACACATTCAAAATTATTCCTAGGCTTTCCAGACTGATTCTCACGGTGAAATTGGAAACACGGTGAAAACTGAAGCATCAGATTATTTCTTCAACAAGACGCACAGAGAACGGTAAATTAGCAAAATACGAAAAGATATTTGTTGAATTTGACAAAAGGTGTATTAGCTTACATTTAGCTTGCAATAGCTGACTATACCTTTAATGGCTTTTTTGATCATATCGATCATAGTCTGAACAGTATTTCTTCAGTGAACTGTTACGGGGTCAAAGGCATGGTACATTTAGCTGTGTGGGCGTTGCCTACGCCAGCCTCCATAGCAACCGTTGGTGACACACGCCCACTTATGTGACCTGTGGCGTTCCATTTCTGCTCCCATTGGAATGCATCACAACGCTCCATCTTTATATTATTCCAATATCTTTGGCGGTGGAGTGAAACTGACCGGGTGCCCTTATCTGGCCTGAGAGCCTAGAGAGTGTGGAAGCGATCTTCGCTCTCCATCCTCCACCTTACCCGTCTGATATAGCCGCGCTTTGAGGTAACCATGGGAACGGTAATCAAACCACGTACAGTAGATGAACCAGAGATGGTTTGATAGATTTGTTAGCGGTCTCAAGATAAACCTGCTACACTTTCTTTTGATATTCATAATATGTGGTGCATGATTGCATATATTTGGTGCATTTTCTTACGTTATGGTTTTAACCCTAGGATGCATAATATGGGCTACATTAGCAGGAACGAAAACATTTTCTTGCTTAAATGTAGAACAAAGAGACATACAGTAATAATATGATCATCCTTAATAACCTTTTTGAAATATGTGTAACTTCAGATTTCAGTGATAACTTTATTTTGGAGAAAAATATGATTTCATGCCGATACACCTAGTTTACACCCACATTGTCTTACAATGGGAAACTCATGACATAACCCATTTATTTGCATTTAAAAGGTATTATCCAAAACATTATTCAAGATGGAGGGATATCATTTACCACATCTCCATCTACAGTACCTGTGCTAAATAAGGTCTATCCGTATACAAGCACTTATATCTTCTCGAATGATTACTGCAATTCCTTGGACTCCTTGTACTGGAACCTGTCAGTCATCACTGTCATGCCTGCAGCTCGTGCAGAATGTGGCTGCTCGGTTGTAGACTGGCACTAGGATGAGGGACCACATCTCTCCCATAGTGGCTTCCCTTCACTGGCTGCCAGTCAAATATCCAAATGATTTTAAGGTGCTGCTACTTGTTAAATGCATTACATGGATTGGCCCCATTGTATATTTAGAGATCTCCTTATGTTTATCACACCTCCAGGCCTCTTAGATCGTCCATCCAGTTTCTTTTATCTGTTCCACAGCCACGTTTGAGAACTAAGGGTGATCGTGTCTTTTCTGTTGTGACCCTTGAGACTGGGGAACGATTTCATCTTCCACCACTGATACATTTATGTACTTACGTTCCAGTAAGTTCAGGGACACTATGCTTAAACTATCTTGTTTGTTGTATATTGTTTTATTGTTGTTTTGTTGTACAGATTTCTTAATTGTTTATTGCGTTGTTGTGTGCAGCACCTTGGTCAGCGTTGGCTGGTTTTAAATGTGCTTTATAAATAAACTTACTTGTGTGAGCTGAAAAACAAGCTTCAGTTTGACTTTGCTGTGAGAATCAGTCTGGAGAGCTTGAAATCTCTCCAGAGTACCAACTGAACTGACCAATCAACTAAGCTACGTGTAACACGGCAAAAATAGTTAGTTAATAAGCTATTTTTTTTCCTACATTTTATTGTACCAACATTCAAAAGTGTAAGTCAAACAAACAAACAAACAAACTGTTCAACTGTTTATTAAACTACAAGCTGTGTTTTCTGCACTCACTGTTCTTTCTACCACGTAAACTCAGTCTTGTCTTTATTCCCCCTCAATCCCCTGCATCAAAGTCTCAGGCATCAGCCCAGTGATTGGTAGACCTACGTCTCTACGGCATCACCGCCATACAGAGGTGCTTCTGTCGGCTACACATGTAGCCTAGGTCCGTGTATGTGATGGCATCACGTACTGATTCTTAGCAGTTAAATTTAAAAATACTTGGGAAAATGTAGCTTCTGTGGACGCTACCGCACTACTTGATCAATTAGTAGCTTCGCTACTGAAACCAGACAGATGGTTTGTCCAATCAACTGCCAAGTATGTTTTGAAAGTGCCTGCCCTTCTCAAACAGTTTTCAATGGCTCCCGAGATGGCTCCCAAGATGGCTCCCAAGATGGACTTGTGACTAGCAATCCATCTGGGGTGTGAAAGCCAGCCACACACTGTCCAGGAACACGACAGCATCTTACTACATTTGACGGACCACTTATAATTGACTAACTGGCTAAATGTATTTCATTTCTACAATGTGTTAGTTCTTATTTAAGGCACAATGTGATACATTTAGTTCAATGTTTAATTGCTTGTTGCCCCATCGACACCCATTGTATCCTAACCGTCCTGGAGGGGTGGATTCCTCCCTCTGTGGTCCGTTCCCATGATTTCTTCCACCCCTAGGCCTACACTAATTAATCTTCAATTTAAATAGTCAGATTAGACCAAGCTGAATTGCATGGGAATGTTCAGGAATACATATTTCTTCAGAGATACATATTAATTCATATCCTGCCTACGCCAGAGAACGGCTGCCTGGGCCAACTGTCACATTGACTCCGCGCCTTGCTCTGAAAAGTTGAGAATGTTTTAACTTCTATGCGCGTCTAAAAACCGCAAATAAACCACTAAACGCAGCGCCATTAAAAAGCACATGCCAGTGTTGCCGTACCATAGGAAAACAATGGTTTTGCTAGCGACGCGTTTCTAGCGACGCATCTGGTTGTGATCGAGCCCTATGGCTGTATATCACCAATTAACGTGAGGCAGGTTGTAGATGTTCCTCAGAAAGTGCTGCAGGGATAAACCTGACTCTCCTTGACGACACTAGAGGGTCAGCAGTTCATGTATGTCTCTCATCTAGTCCCCCATCTCCCCATCTCCAGGTGGAACGTAGTGGGCTTCCAGGGCTCCCTGATGAGCTACTTCACGGGCCCCATCTACTTCTCCAGCATCATCCTGGGCAGCCTGTACCACGGCGACCACCTCTCCCGTGCCATGTACCAGCGGCTGGCCGACATCCAGGGCCTGCCTGAGCCTTTCGCCCTCCACAAGCCCCTGCTCAGCGGTGGGTCTGGCCACCCGGCATCCATCTTGGTCGCGCTACTTATAGGCTAGCTAGCATTGCGGTCTAGCTAGCTTGTTAATATTGCTGTCTAGCTAGTTATCACTGCTGTCTAGCTAGTTAGCTACCAATGTGGGTTAGCTAGCATTTCAGGTTAGCTAGCTAGCATTGTGGTCCAACTACTTAGCTAGCATTGTGGGTAGGTTAGCTAGCTATTTAGCCAGATAGCTAACCAGCCAGTTAGCTAGCATTGCAGGCTAGTTAGTTACCCAGCAAGTTAGCTAGATCCAACTTGCTAGCTAGCATTGCGGGCTAGCTAGCTATTCTTAGCTATCTTCCTCACCTTCCCCACACAGGGATAAGCAACGCGGAGGCGCGGCAGCCGGGCAAAGCCCCCAGCTTCAGCGTGAACTGGACGTCGGGGGACCAGGGCCTGGAGGTGGTGAATGCCACCACAGGCAAGGACGACCTGGGCCGGCCCTCCCGGCTGTGCAAACACGCCCTCTACGACCGCTGGGCGCGCCTGCACTGCAAGGTACGCACCCGGAGTCCTCTTGCTCGGCAGCCATCTTGGCGAGGTCAAGGTTCCTATATATAGAGGGTAACAGTGTGGTTCTGACAGTACATTTCCCATTGATTTTCTCCATTGACTTTTCGGAAAATACTTATATAAAAATGTTCTAAGCTTGGAACCAAGAAAAACAGCTACGAGGTTGTGAATCAATAGCATATGCTCCAGTAGAAGCCACAAGTTCGTATGATATCTTTCCTTGTTTTAAGATAAACATGATGTATTCGCGGATGTCTCGGATAACTACTACAGTACCCACAATCCTAAAGTGTATCCACTATCCATTGACTTTGCATTGAGTTAAGATATGCTAATGTATTTTTGTCTTGTAGTCTTGTAAGTGCATAAGACGTGAGGCATATCAGGGAAGAAATACTGTGGGGTCCTGACACTCAATATGCCTAGTTGCCTATTGTGACGACCGGTGCCAGAATCATCCTTTAGCTCATATTTGATCAGATAAAGCATCTGGCATACTGTGGTGACGTTTGTGTCTATACAGGTTTGTGTCCAGGCTAGGTTTGGTCTCCTTTTCACCTTCTCCGCTACTCTTTTTGGTTCGACAGGTCATGAAAACGTAGATCCGGGTTCTTTATATTATAGGTGGTGCATCCTGTCACACAACAGCTTGTAGGAAGTCAGAAAGTTTAGCGTAACGCAAAGTCAAGGGAGCGCTATAAAATGCCCCCCCCCCCACGGTGGGTGCGGTTTTCAGAGTATGACACGTTGCACTCTGTCTCTATATTCTGGCTGTTTGTGTGTCTGTCTTCACGTGTGTTTGTCTGTGTGTGTGTCTGTCCCTGCGCGCATGTGCGCCCCCAGCTGGCCCCCTCCCTGCATGTGCAGGCACAGCCCCCCCCCACCACCTACCACGAGGCCAAGCGGATGGCGGCCCCCTACCACGAGGCCAAGCGGGCGCTCATCGCCGCCTTCCACACCGCCGGCCTGGGCGTCTGGGTGGAGAAGCCCACCGAGCAGGACCAGTTCACCCTGGCAGCCTGAAGGGGGGCGCCCTGCCCCCGCCCCCAGGAGACCGGAGACACCTCCGAGGTGGGAGGACATAATGGGGGTGGGGCCCGGGAGGGGTTAAAGGTACACTCATGGATCTGTGGAGGGGCGTTAATGCTCTACCTCCCCACATGCAGAATTAACATAATGGTTAGAAATTAAGGTTAGTAGGATTCAAAGGATGCAACTTTATACAAGGGACAACATTGTCAAAAATGGACAAGAATGGAGAATTGTAAATAATGAAAAGTCAGTTGTGAAAACATTTGCAAATGTATATAAATTGTGCATATGAATTCACCAAAACAATAGGAAATCTATCCTATCTGTTTCCAGGTTGGTTTTTCTAAGGCCAGTATTTACATTTTTAGGTTTTATTTATGTCAGATGTTGGGATTGTGCTCTTACAATTTACAGCACGTGGACAGTTTGTACAGTTTGCCTCTCAGTCAAACAGACATATATTCCTACACTGGCATACGTGGTGTTTTTAAAGATCGGTCTGTTGCAGCATTGCACTAACCTGGAGTATATTCACTGTGAATATGGTCTGGCCACGCGCCATTGGGAAGTGTTGATAGATGTTTCCTCCTACTGGGCATAGACGTCTGGTTAATGTTGAAACTAGTTGACAGCATGTTACCAATCATTTGAATGCCTCATCTAGCTCTACCACCATTTAGTAACACGCTTGACATCAACGTCATCTCACTAACCCACCCTGATTGGACCGCCAGCACGGTGGCTGTGAGAAAGCTGATGTGAACAGGGGTTATAGACTATAATCTCAGCGGAAAAAACATTAAGATGTGTTCAATAGTGGGCGGAGCCAGGCTAGCCTTGCAGAACCCAAATGCAAACACAAAAAATGGAAAATATGTATGTTTGTCTTACTGTGGTTCTTTATATAGCCTATATGCTAGCCTATACGTTGATCAGCCACTCAAAATGGTGGTTTCCACTTGATAAAGGTGATGCACCATGTTTTTAGCCATAATTATTATTTTCACCTGAACAGGCTTGGATTCACGTTGTGTTCACATCGAACCATCTTAATGTCCATCCCAACGTTCATTGTTTGTCGTTTTTAGAGATGTTATAAACCATCAAAACGCATTAAGGCCCGATATACTTGTTTTTGTGCAACGCGTACATGTAGACAAGTAGCAGCATCGCGAAAGGAATTGTTCATGTACTTGTCTGCATACCTTGCGTGTGATTGGAGGATTTAAAATATATCCAGCAGGGGGCAGATTATGGCCGAATCCGGAATATTTTCCTTGACTACAAGGACCACAACAACAACAACTAACATATCAAAATGTCGGCGCAGCATGGAGACATCATATAGAAGTTAGGTATTTAAAAACTTGCTCTACGAACATCCATTTTAAACTGTCCGCCATTGTTGTTGTTAGTTTAGAAACGGCTGTTGATCTGCCTGCCCGATCCTGATACTACCCCCACGTTCATGTGATGTATTGCATCATGCGTACATCATTTCCACGTATTTCTGAGGATGCACTCCGCAGGGATGCACACCCGATACGCCTGGCAGCCATCTTGCGTACGCGTAATTAAAAGCAAGTATATCGCAGACTTTAAAGGGCTTTAGTGTGTATGGTCCAGTTAGTTTCAATCATCAATAATTGAAACATAAGAACTGTTCTCGTTGGGCATTCATCTGGGGCCTCATTTATAAAACTCCACATACGTAGTTACAAATAATCTTACGGAAGGACGGAGAATATAGGAAAGATTTATAAAACGATGCATACGCACTTTCCACGCAAAGATTGTTTTTACAGTATATCCCAGTCAAGCGTAAATTTGCCCTACGAGAATGTGCTTCTAGTCACACCCTGTTAACACCCACATCTGTCTAAACATGGTCAATGGACTGCCGCAAATGTATATTAAAATACCTACTTAAGCCTGAGGAATGCTTTTATTTCACATCGAGGAAGATAAAATAAGAGTGAAAACCAAGAAGAATTTTCTTCATCCATCTAAATATCAAGAAAAGTTTGTACGGCAATCATCATGGCAGCCATGAATGTTGTGAAGTTGTGTCCCTCCAGGAAAAATATAGACTGGTGGAAAATCTATCAATAGCCTACAGCAGGGCTGTTCAACTCCGGTCCTGGAGGGCCGCTGCCCTGCATGTTTTAGATCTCTCCCTGCTCCAACACACCTGATTCTAATGAACAGGTCATCAGGCTTCTAACGACCTTGAATCAGGTATGTAGCCATCAAAATAGTATTTTTACTGCAGTAGTACTGTACAGTGGTAGTATAAGTACATATATCTGAGCAGAATTTGTGTTTTGTCGCCAATCACCATGAAATCCTTTATTTGAGAGAACAGAAGTCCCACTAATTGTATTGTCTTCCAAGGCACACACAAGCATACACCCATGTGTGTTCATGTGTTACAGTGATATGTTAGCTCAACCCTGCCCCCCACTGGCCAATAAATACACACTACACCCCTTTAACGTTTACACTACAAGATCATCACATTGTAGTTAACTTATATTGATATAATGTAACATTGTTGCATTTTGAAAGTCCTTTCAGCTGTTATTTCTAAGTTGACGTGAACATGATAATATATCTTTTTTATTTCTATTTTTTATTTTATTTGTTATGACCATTTCTGGTTGTACATGCCTTGCTCAAAGCTCAAGGCAGGGGCCCTCAAGGGGTTAGCAGGTGCCAGGTGGGGGAGGGATATTAAATCCCTCATCACTGAACCTTACAGTATGTAAAGCAGATGAATGGAAAGGGGCCTGTTGTGCTTGCATGAGAAGTCTTCAACGGGGGTCCGGGACCCCTAGGGGGTCCTCAAAGGTACTGCAGGGGACCCTTCAAATTATTTGATATCAAACTTATTTTCTTCTAAGGAATAAAATGTCAGAAAATATACATTAACATAAATACGCCCTGTGCTATAAATATAT
>JAODOY010005019.1:0-10626 GCA_025399855.1 Forbesichthys papilliferus
GTACAGCCTATTACTCTATAACCTCGGACTGATCCCAGCCTGACCCCAGCTGGACCCGTGTACGTGCCACAGGCTTCAGTGTATGTGTGTGTGTGTGTGTGTGTGTGTGTGTGTGTGTGTGTGTGCATGCGTGCGTGTGTGTGCGTGTTTGTGTGTGTGTGGGTGTGTGCGTTTGTGGGTGGGTGCGTGAATGGGTGCATGCGTGTGTGTGTGTGTGGGTGGGTGGGTTTGTTTGTGCGTGGGTGGGTGGGTGCGTGCGTGCGTGTGTGTGTGTTTGTGGGTGTGTGCATGCGTGTTTGTGTGTGGGTGGGTGCGTGGATGGGTGCGTGCACGTGTGTGTGTGTGTTTGTGGGTGGGAGGGTGCGTGTCCACAGCAGGGTGATGGGGTGTAATGTGGGCCTCAGGCGAGGACAGGATGGCTGCAGAATTCATCCAGCCAGATAAAAGCAGGACATGAAAGCCGCAGGGGGGTGGGGGAGGGGAGAGAGAGAGAGAGAGAGAGAGAGAGAGAGAGAGAGAGAGAACAATGGGAGGAGGGGAGTGAGGAATTGCCACAGCGAGCTAGAGAGAGATGGAGAGTGTGGAAGGGAGATGTCAGTCTACAGCGGTTCACACCGCTAACCAGCCTGTAGCAGCTTAAACACACACCTCTGCCCCCGCCAGTTTCTGTCCCACACCTCAACAATCTCTACCTCCCCCGGTCTCCACCTTGTGTCTGGGGTGAGAGAGGTTCTCTGTCTAAACAGAGAGAGAGAGAGAGAGAGAGAGAGAGAGAGAGAGGTACAGCAACCACAGCTCGGGGATAGATAATAAGCGCAGAGAGAGAAGGAAGTGGGGATCCATCAGGATCCATCCGGATCCATCCGGTCTGTATTTGCCAGGCGTCGTGCAACACGTGTCTCTCCCTGATCACACTGTGGGTCAGTGGGCCGGGCTCTGAAAGGGCCCTGTAGATGAAGAGCCTGGGCTGCTGGGAGGAAAACACAGGGCACCGAGACACTCTTCAAACACAGAGGGATCAAGTCCTCCAAATCCCCTTGGAAATGTCAGCGGCGCTTGAGGAAATGTCAGCGCCGCTCTACACGCACAAACACACACACACACACTATGGCAAGGAACGCAATTTAATCACACACAGTGGGGGAATTCCTATTAAGTTTGTCAAAACCGTAAATAATATTGTTGTTGTTGTAATTCTTATCGATAAATTATGGAACTAGTATTCTATGAGGAGAAATTGGCCGACTTTAAAGGCTGAAGCCACCACCTATTCACTCGTCTCTCTCTCTCTCTCTCTCTCTCTCTCTCTCTCTCTCTCTCTCTCTCTCTCTCTCTCTCTCTCTCTCTCTCTCTCTCATTAAAATAGGAAATCCGCCCTGTTAACATAAGCATTAGTAGCCTGCGAAGTGCGGATTACATTGAGACAAAGTCTGTCTAGATCTCCACTTACATCCCCCAGACTTCTCTGAGTTGGTCTTAACCGCTGCCCATGACATCATCATCCTATTGATCCCTCCCTCCTGCCACCGACTAACCTATTGACATCTAAATGTGTGCTTCCTGTCTGGGCTGTCAGCAGTGCTTATGGATGATCTTGGCCCACGGTAACACACGCATGTGCACGTGCATGTGCACGTGCATGCGTATTTGTGTGTTTGTTGATTAAGCGTGTCACAGATCCTTCAGACATTAGCCTATCTCATGCGATATCTCGCCTGTCAGAGTCTCAATGTTATAGTGACAATGGCACGTGCACACACGCACGCACGCAGGCACACACACACACACACACACACACAAAGGTTTCAACTATCTTGCCCTCCTCTCTGCTACTGTAGTTCTCTTCCCCTCCAGACTCTCTGTGTTTATCCTATCAGGATCTGCACTCGGCTACTAATGTCTTGTGATCCTTTGGGGGCATGCTCCCTGTATCTGTGTGATTCCAGCTGGCAGGCCTTCTCCTGCCCCGTTATCCATTACCAAGCTCTCCCTCTCTCATTAGAAGGAGATAAAGAGGGATAGTGTAATTAACCTCCATTAGCAGGACCACATTCGCTGCCTCCCCGTCCATACACTGTGTGGCTGCTGTTGGGTACCGTTCACCTAGGAAGTACATTGGATCACAGATTTTAGGCCATTTTTAGATTTGTATTTCATCGGTTGCGTTATTGCGAGATTATTAAGAGATGGAATAGTTCTGCACACCTAGCATTCTACTACTACGTGTATGGCGGCATGGCACAGTTCAGCTGATGGTGTGACTCATTGGGATACATATTTTTAGTTTATTGGCAATATTGGTTTTGGGTATCATGTTCAGTCGAAAAAATGGAAGTGATTTGAATTCATTATGAGATAACTACTGTATCTGCTCACACACACACACACACACACATGCGCGTGCACGCAGACTTGTGTCTGTTTTATTGTCAACAAAGAAAACATTATTTTCTATGTTCAGCCATACAGACACCGACTATATGGTCATATCGGATGAGATTAGCCAGTCCTGCCATAACAGCATGTGTAATGAATTATCAGCATGCCAGCTTGTTCCATAGTGCCAGTATGTTGAGTTTGTTCTGCTAGAGGGAAGGGGAATGTGACGGCTTCATGACGAAGTCCTTTGTCTTCCTCCCTAACTCATTATGTTTGATGTTCTGTGAGCTATCCTTGAGGTTTACACATGCCTTTTAGATCAATGGAGAATGCAGCTAGGATGTGACTCTAATGTTGGGCTTGTGTATTGACTGAATAGTGGAAATCCCTGAGCTCAGACATGGCTATTTACCTGCATTTATTCATTTTTTCACTCGCCTGCTAGACACACCCTTGTGTTGTGTGGATTGGGCGGTGAGATACTGTAGCCCAGAGAAAACATAATGACAAAAATAGAAGCCGCGGAATCATATGCCCTTCATTACAGTAGATGACGCACAAGCGCACGCAGACACACGCACACACACACACACACACACACATAAAAACACACGCCAGCACTACAGCTCTATGGCCGTTAAGTGGGTGTGAGAGAGCTAGCCTGTTAGCAACAAAGGACGCGCTTATTGTTACAAGAGGTCTCTTTTGAAATGGTTCTTAAACGACAGTGCGGTTTCAGCGCTTGTCTGGGCCTGAAGAGAGGGCAGGTGGGCTGGCCTGAGAGGACTGAGGGCCGTTGGGGGACTTCCAAGCAAACAATCCGCGAGCAGCAGGTGCTTTACTGCTTTTACTTGTGGCTAACAACCGCTTGGCTGTTTTTGTGTCATCAAGCCTTTCCCTCCTGTGGTTTTACCCACTTAGGCTGTAACTGTTGTGAAAAGAATGGCTGGTAGACACGCACTGATGCTCACTAACGCTGTGGCGTGCGCGCTCACACACACACACACACACACAGCAAAGCAAGGCATAAGGATGTCAGTCTTCACGGCCCTGCCTTCTTCTCCAGCTGAGAGCCATGTATATTTAATAAGCCCCGGGTGCCTCTTTTTCTTAAGATGCAGCACACCTTTCCCCAGCCTGTCTCTACTGTCGCTCGTCAACGGAGAGAGAGCCGCCACGCGGCTTCCTTTAGGTCCTCCTCTTGTCTCTCTGCTCCTCTCTCCCCCCCCCCCCTCCCCATCCTCGCTCTCTGATCAGCCCTGCACTTTTCACGGTCAGGCCCATTACCTTCTTTTTTCACTCGCTTTCCTTTCTCTGCTGTGTCTCTGCATTCACTTTAATTCTCTCTCTCTCTCTCTCTCTATCTCTATCTATCTATCTATCCATCTTAACTTTGGAGGAGTGCTGAGCTGAGCTTGTTGATGGAGACCTCAATGCTAATTCTCTCTCTCTCTCTCTCTTCTCTTGCTATCTCTCTCTCTCTCTCTCTCTCTTTCTCTCTCTCTCTGACTTTTGTGGCTCTGTCATCAGCAATGTTTTTTATATTTAAATAATTTGATTTAGAATCCCTTTCTTCAGTCTTTTTATAGTAAATGAAAGAAGCCGTGACATCCGCTTAAACCTTCTAGATCAGTAGTTGATTTGATAACTGTTTACATTGTCATCGTTGTCAAGTTGTTGCTGTTTTTAGACCAAACAAGGTCCATCCGTGCTTATGAGACAATCTGAATGATCATCAATCAATAAGCGTGTAATATAACTTTAATTTAAATAGAATTAAAGGTATGATAATCGCCTAATAGAATTACAAACATCAACCACTGTTATCTGTGTGACACTCCTAACAGGTAGACCAGTAAAGGCAACAATAACACAGTAAACCAGGAAATGGATATGGTTAAATTGTTAAAAAGGGGAATGACAAGTTATGTAAGTGCTACATGGCTGCATGCAGGTGTGTTTATATTGTTTGTTTCTGTTAGCGTGCATGTGAAATGCAACAAATGCAGGAAGATTCTTCATCATAGAATTACATTGTTTAAAGAAGGGTACAGTATATTAAAGGCATGATTAGTCATAAAACGCTTGCTAAATTCGAGCTCAAATCATAACAATATCCGTCAGCGGCCCTCTGCGGCCCTCCTACACATTGAAACACATTGTGAAGCAAAGTGTTGTACTACGTCTTTGTTAATGTAAGCGGTCTTTACCAATCTGTTTATGTTACTGTAAGTCAGGGCTATTTAGAAGCTATTTTTTTCAGCACGCACAGAACGGTAAGCTAGCGAAATGTAAGGAGATATTTGGTGAATTTTACAAAAATGTATTAGCTTACAATTAGCTTGCAATAGCTGACTATACTTTAAGGTAAAATATAGACTTTAATTATTGGTTCATTTGATTAGTGAGACTGTGTTATCAGACTGTTATTATTACATATGTTAATTTATTCTTTCTACATCTGTCTATCTATCTATATCTTTCAGACTTGTTCTGTCATTGAGAGTGTGGCAGGAGGCAGTAAGAAGCTGGACACTGTTGCCCAGGAAACGCCTGTCAATGAAGCAGGACCCACTCAACCTGTTGCTGACCCCATCCCATCTCAGCCAGTAACCCTGGCGCCAGAGAAAGCTGAACAGTCACCTTCCAGTGAGTGATCTTTTTTCTACTTTTTTGCATATCTCAAACTGTGCACCTTTCCACCTTTCCATTTTGATTCCTCTCATAGTCATAAAACCTGGTCAGATGCGGTATGTTACTGTTCTGTCACTTCAAGCTGAGTGACACAAGAGGGTTTCAGATAGCCCAGGTATCTCTGGTAATGCAAATTCTTATCTGACATCTGTTTTGAATAACAATTCTATATCTAATTATTCTCCAGCTGTCACACAATGAGGAAGTTGTAACCCCTTGTGTCCATCTTTCAGTTAAGCCCTTGGCGTTATGACAGTTAAGAATGGACCCTGCATTAGCTTGACAATGTGTTTCCCATTGCTCAGCAGCCATATAATCTGTGCATTATTTTTCCTGTTTGAGATACCCTTTGACCCTTGGTATTTGGCAGGAACAGGAAGTAGAGGCACCTAGTTGGTAACTACTCTGAGAGAGTAGGTTTGTTTTCAAATGTGTGAAATGAGGGTGCTTATCTCGAGTCACAATGAAGACTGCACAATACTAGTTTGCACAAGAATAGGATATTGTCAAAAACAAGAGGGCATTCTCTTCTGTCCTGTGAGATGTAAACAGCTCACTTTATCCTCGTGTATTCTGGCCGCACACACTCATAACACCACGTCTCTGTTTCTGCTCTGCGTGTCAGTTCATACGACAGAGAACGTAAATGTTGGATTTCCGTGCAGTTTTATGTGCAAATTGACTGCGTTCCCATCATTGTTGGTGGAGAGACTCCACTTATTCCCCACCGACAGTCTAACCAATGTGAGCTAGCTGTGCAGACAAACACAGAGACGTACAGCACTCACAATCACACAGCATGCATTCGTAACAACTCAGTCAAAGCCTTTACCGCTGCCACATGCATTTATTTACAGCTTATTTACATCTGCGGATACAGTTTGCATGTGTGCACGCTTCTCGTCTTGTTTTCAAAAGCACGCGTGCTTCACAGATCCGTCGCTGGCACAGATCGGGCACATCTGAGTGGATCAGGCTGGACTAATCAGACAGCACTAGCTGTTCTCAGCCCGCGTCCAGTAGGCAGAAGGTGCTTCTTCTTCCCTGCCAACAGAGACGAGGGCAAACTCCACCTCTGTCAGCATGTGTGCGCGTTGATCCGCAACACATGCGAGTAGATGGCGTCGCACACTCGTGTCTAGTGCTGTCAGATGGAATGCGAGAGCCTGCGCGACAGCAGCGGGTTCTGTTGTTCCGTGATGCCAATATGTTGAGCGTTGGTCCCGGCTGGCTTCTTTTAGGGCGCCGGAATACGCGCGACTTTCAGCTAATCCTTATTTAGCAGAGCGATGCCCTCAAAGTCGCAAAGCCACGGAGGACCATTGATTTAGCGAATGCTCACGCAGTTTGTTAGTACCGCCTCATCAGCATCGCAGCCACTGTGCTTCAGAGCTGCTGCCGAGGCCTGCAGCCACACGAACAGAGGGTGGGTCATAGCTGCTGGTGCGCTGACGGGCTTATTGACAGCTCATTGGACGAAATGAGGCAGATCACAGTGGAGTAGGGAAGTGGTGATGAAGTGTGTGTGTGTGTGTGTGTGTGTGTGTGTGTGTGCATGTGTGTGTCTGTGTGTGTGTGCGTGTTTGTGTTTGTGTTTGGCCCGAGGGAGGCCATCGGTACACTTGGGTCTTTGAGCTCTGTGCTCCTGTCACCTCTTATCAACATGGACTGGCCTGCTCTTCACCTGGTCTCTCTCTCTCTCTCTCTCTCTCTCTCTCTCTCTCTCTCTCTCTCTAACTCAATTTTCCCTATGTCTGACTGCCCCCAATTTCTACTTTTTTTTATACACACACACACACACACACACACAAACACACACACACACACACACACACACACACACACACACAGAGCTCCCCATAGTTATTAGCCTCCTCTCTCTCTCGCCCTTGTAGCTCAGGTTTACTCTCTCTCTTTCCTCTCAGGCTATTTCTGTTTAGCCGTGAGGCCCCCCCTGTCGTTTACACACACTGTCTATATCTTATCTTCCAGCTCAGCGCACACACACACACACACACACACACACACACGAGCGCACACACACACCGCAGAACAGCCACTGGCTCCTGGTACAAGAGCCAAACGCACAGGATACAAACACACACACACACACACACTGCGAGAGTGGAACATGCTCAGTGGTCTAGTGTGGGTGGGACCAGATGAATTCTGGGTTATTTATGCTGTGCATCACATGACATGACACGACCACATCTCGAGCCAATCTTGACCCCGTGATGTGTCTGTGGCTCATAGACTCATCTCAAAATAAACACCTGAGGTCAAAGCTAAGACATGATTGGTTGTATAGTGTTAAGAGTTTACGCCAGTTCTGTCATCTTATGTTTATCTATTTCCTGACAGGTGCTATGTGTGCAGCAGTAATGTTATACGCAGAGAGAGTATGAGCACTGAGGAAAAACAGTGTGCAGCATATACTTTTCAGGATGCATAAAAAACACATTGTTGTGTGTATTGTCATGTGTGGCCTTATACTGTACCAGTGGTCCCCAATCCTGGCCCCAGAGGGCCCCTGCCCTGCAAATTTTAGATGTGTTTTATATAGCATTTTTTATCCAAAGCACTTTACAGTATTTTGCCTCACATTCACCCAGTCACACCCACATTTATACACCGATGGTGATTGCTGCCATGCAAGGTGTCACCAACCACCGGGAGCAGTTGGGGGGGGTTATGCATCTTGCTCAAGGATGCTTACAGGTAGGTCAATATTGGACTTTAAACCCACGACCTTCTGGCTGGGAGCCAAACACCCATACCACTCGACAATCCTGTCCCTCCTATTATAAAGAGCTATTCATTTGAATCAGCTGTGTTGGAGCAGGGAGACATCTATTACAACATGCAAGGCAGCAGCCCCCTAGGACCAGGATTTGGGACCACTGCCTATACAGTACATTTTCACAATATCTTGCAAAGATCTCTCAATTTCCCTATGTATCCTGCATGTAAAACCATTTGCTTTGTTTAATCAAATTCTGAAGTGACATAATTGCTAGCTTGTTTAGTAGATACTGTATGTTGACTGCCAAACTTTCACAGTTACTGTGCGTTATTATTGAAGCAAATAGCCTTTTACACAAAACAAATATGAATGTAAAGACTATGGCTGCCACAATCTCTTATCAGACAGGAAGCAGCTCTGTGTGTGAGAAAATGCGCTATCGTGGCTGACCGCAGTTGGTGTGTTGTATTAACACTACCGTCTTGTCAAAGTCTGGGCCACAGAACAATAATAGACATAAATCACCATTGGTAAGTAAAAAACCATCTACTTTCTTGTCTCACTCATTCAGCCAGGGTTACACCTTTGTGTTATTGTGCTTATTATGTTCTCGCACAGGAGCCATGCTGCCAGTTAAGGTAATGGCAAGACATTTAAAACCTGCTGTTTCTTGCTGTAGATGATGTGTGATAACATAGAGGGATGTTTACCGTTGCACACACACACACATAAAGAAAAGGGATTAAAGGGATTTATTATTTATCAATTTACCCAGCCAATGAAACAAAACGCTGAGATCTGTCAGGAGGGGGAACTGCTGGCCTGACCACGTGATGGACCGTCGACAGTTTAACAGTACCCACGAAAAACAAACCACGATCTCAGCTACACAACCAAACCACAACAACACATCGCATCTCTCGAGGACAGCTCGTGTAGGCGCGTGTAGGGAAGGGTGCGAGATAGCACGCGCGTGCGTGTGTGTGTGTGTGTGTGCGTGCAGCTACAGTTTATGCGGTGTGGGGGGTGCGGGGGGAGGCGGGGGCCCTGTGAGAGAGACAGGTGGGTGACATGGGAAGCATGCATGGGAATGCCACTGCTTGCTTTTGCCTCTCTCTCCTCTTGTTTTGTGTTTCTTGCCTCCTTTTCTGTGGCAGGCGGAGCTAACGCTGAATGACAAGCTAGCTGCCGCTACCAAGACGCCGAGCAGATGGGCATGTGTGTGTGCGTGTGTGTGTGTGTGTGATTAAAATGCCATAGGAGACCGGGGTTGGCAGACAGGAGGTATACTGAGCCTCTTGGCAGCGCCACGCTTGGCAGAGCGCCACCTTTTTGCCCTCTTTCTAGCCCAGGAGAGAGAGAGAGAGAGAGAGAGAGAGAGACAGACAGACAGACAGACAGACAGACAGAGGTATTCCTGTCGCGTGCTGCACGGTTGTCAGTGGCTGAGCATGCCGATTGGCCGGTGTGACGGCCGCTTCCTGACGGTGGCGCCACTACTGGCGGGCAGCAGGGAATTAGTGAGGAGACAGTGGGTTTGGCATCGTGCCACCATTATTAGCCTCACACAGGGTGGGCACGGGGTTACGGCCCGACTCAATCGCTTACTTTGTGCCTGTGTGTGTGTGTGTGTGTGTGTGTGTGTGTGTGTGTGTGTGTGTGTAGCAGCCTGCGTGTTTGGTAGTGTGGTTTTGGGTGCGTATGAATAAACAGAAGGATGTACGTGTGTGTGTGTGTGTGTGTGTGTGTGTGTGTGTGTGTGTGTGTGTGTGTGTGGATTCTCCTCTGGTCACACTGACCTCATTGTGCGGTCATTCCTGGTTGTTTTGTACTCTGTCCAACACATTCCTGTGCAGGCTGAGAGACAGACTGAACCTCTCTCTCTCTCTCTCTCTCTCTGTCTCTGTCTCGCTGAGTTTGATTTAGTGACTGTGGTTTTCCGTTCAGAGTCAGAGCCTTGGAGCTGGCAAATGTAGGCTGAGGCAGAGACCTATAGCTTCACAACCAACCGAGCACATAATTTCTTGGCCATAGCTCATAAGCACACAGCAGCCGGCTGGAGCGCTACTATGCTAGCAAGTGGGAAAGCGCTCTTAATTTTGCTTCTGTTTATGTTCTCTCAGTCGGGGCTGGGATGCACAGAGGGCTCGCAGGGACGTTTTATGCTGTAGATTGAAATCATATATGTTTTGATTATTATTCCAATGCGTGTGCCCAGTGTGTAATCAAAGGAGTTATGAAAAACACAAATAAACCGTGAAAACACCTACGGGGACTAAGAATGGACCTTTTACAAGAGGCAGTGGTGACATTTAACTTCTTTTAAATACGTTAGTGTCGTTCATTCTCCGCCATGCATCGCTCCCGCTCCTCCTCCCTTATATCTCTGTTCTCCCGCTTCATCGCTCTACCTGCCCCCCCACACTGGTGTCAGGCAAGCTAAGTGCTTTTCCGTGTCTCTCCGTGGGTGGGTGGTCTGTAATAAAGTGTGTCAGCGGGAGGCGAGGGTCGCACGGTCACATGCTCTCTGCCTCGCCCGCCTGCGTTAACTCTCTCTCTCTCTCTCTCTCTCTCTCTCTCTATCTGTCTGTCACACACACACACACACACACACATATGCTTACCTACCTACTTGGCCCCACCCCCTCCTGCCTCCATACTCTTCAAGACCTTCAGCTGTTATCTTGCAGCCCTCACTTGTTCACACTCTCTCCCTCTCCCCTCCATTATTCTGCTGCTTTCTGTTTTGACACCAGCCCTAGTCTGCACCCCCCCCCTCTCTCTCTCTCTCTCTCTCTCTCTCTCTC
>JAODOY010005021.1:0-10625 GCA_025399855.1 Forbesichthys papilliferus
TTGTAAACTGTTCTTATATATTCTATGACGTAAACGTACAGTATGTAATTATAATAATGAAATGCATTAACACATATGCACATTTAAAAAGGCTATTCTTATTTATCTTATTTTTTATAAATGAAGGGAAAACGAAGCCTTACTGAATCCAGTCAGTGTCATTGACCTTGATTTGACTGCTTATAGCCAAAATGAAAAGTCAGGACATTATCCATCTTAAAATATTTTGTATTTCTTCTCCCAAAAATTATGGAATTATGGAAAAGAACCGGAATCGATAAGCGGAATCGAAACCGGAATCGAAACCGGAATCGATTAAATTCAAACGATACCCAACCCTAGTCATCGAGTTTGGGGCACTTTAAATAAAGTATTTTTTTAAGTCTGACACCAACCACTTCAATATGCTGGTATGCGATGCTAGGCTCCGTACATTATGGTAGGTTACTGTTGTTTGCTACTGTGTTTTTAACAAGCCAAGGCGCCCACAAACGGCATGCATATAAAACAGCGTTACTAATATACATCTGCTTGCAGGAGAGACGTATACATGCTCCAGTTATGTGTATTTAGTGCAGCTTCCTACTCAGTCTATACTACTGCCAGGGGGATTTACCTGGATTTCACTCAAAAAAGGCCAAATAATTTTCCTTTTCTGTTCTTCATTTATTTCCATGTTCAGGTCGGGTTCAGTTTGTCCGAGTTATGTTACATCAGACGTATTAAAAAAATAAAATATAATTAAGATTTTGGGGGGGATGATTTTGTTTTTTACGAAAAAATAACTAAATCTGCACCCCTGACCTTAACACACACGCATTAAAATCACACCCTAACATACTAGAAAACACACACACTAACACTAATTACACAACCCCTTTAATGGAATAAGAATATTACATTAGGGATGGAAAGAATGGCCTGGGTGGGGGTGGGGGGGTCAATTTTCCATTGAAAAATTCCAGTCACGGTCAGTTTTTCCCTTGAGCTGATTGGATGGATCAGCAAGGGAAACAGCCTATGATTGGCTGAGAGCTTATTATTGGTCAGCCTGATGTTGTCAGCTGACGTGTGTGTGTGTGTGTGTGTGAGAGATGACCCATATTTGGATGGTTGGAATATGATGAACACAACTACAGTAACACTATTAATCATACACGTGTAGCTATATTTACATGATACACGCATGGACTCCTTGAAACTTGTATTTCCACTGGAAGCGTCTGCCAGATGAGATGTAGTCTACATACTATACATGAACACAGAAGCGCCTAGCAACAAGGGTCATTGCTACTAATGCTGCGTTCTATTAGTCGGCTGTGGGAAGGCAGAACTGTGACTCGTTTCACTTAATGCTTCACTTAATGCATCTATACGTTCTGGCCTCTGTGAGGTCAGAGGTCGGAAGTGGGAAAACATGGACGCCCGACCATTGAGCCATACTTGCTGCATACCAGCGTCGTGAACTACTGACTCCTGTGTTATTAGCCTGGTTGACTGTAGCTGTTAAAACCGCTAATAACTATATAACAATAACACATTTCAACGTTCTATCTTTACATATACAATTGTATTAATTATAATAAGTAAACGTTCATGTGACAGTGTAGGTGGCCGTGTTGCTACGATGTTGGTCCTCTGTGTTGAGAAACCTTGCCAGATTCCGACATGGAATTCCGAGATATGGGGGCGTTTTGTAGCTAGATGCTAACTACTACTAACTGCTAACAGCTCCCAACTGTTAACTCTGACTAGCTGCTAACTCTGATTAGTGTAGCCTAGCTGCTAAATCTAAATAGCTAACTATGACTAGCGTAGCCTAGCTGCTAAATCTAAATAGCTAACTATGACTAGCGTAGCCTAGCTGCTAAATCTTAATAGCTAACTATGACTAGCGTAGCCTAGATGCTAACTCTGACTAGCTGCTAATGAACAACAGAATGTTACCGTGGAAACGTCTGTCACTCAGGTGCACTAACTTGAAGCTCCTCCCCCAGGCTGCTGCGTCGCCTAGCAACCCTGCTGTCCCAGCAGGCGTCTCTGATGGCGTCCAACGAGGCCTTCAGGAAGCAGGCGGAGGGAGCCAGCGCAGCCGCCAGGAAATACATGGAGGAGAACGAGGAGCTGCAGGAGGTACGTGCGCACACACACACACACACACACACACACACACACACACACACACACACACTACTGTGGTGAGTCCTCCTGGTGCCACAAGGGGGCAATGCTGCACTGAGCATTACAATATGTGTATGCAGCCACCAGCAGGTGGCAGCACTGCTTTACTTAGTGTGTGCGTGTGCGTGTGTGTGTGTGTGTGTGCGTGTGTGTGTGTGAGTGAGTGAAACGGTCTGTTGGTTCAGAGCTTCTAAAACAGGAATGACTTAATCAGCATGTGACACACACACACACACACACACACACAGCTCTGCTTCAGGAAGCGAGAGTATATCTGCCTGTGTTAGATTTACTAGTGTCTCGTGCACACGTGCACACACATGCACACATGTGCACACGCACAGTAGCAAGAGGACAGAAAACTGAGCCGTGTGTGTTAGTAATAAGTTCAGGTTGACAGTCTGTGAAAGGTCGGGGAGTGTGTGAGCACACACACTCACACAAGCGTGTCTTAGCTAGAACATGTCTGGAGTGTGCCAGTACAGTGTTTTATGTTTTGAATGTATTTATTGTAAGTCATCATGATCTATTGTGAACATTTGAATGACCTTGCAAAATCTGGGTGCTTCGGACGAGCAGGGCTTGTTTTCATCTGGATGTTTTCTGTGTTACGACATGACAGGAGATCCTCGATGATATACATTTACATATTTAATTTTTTTCAGAAGTGTGTGTGTGTGTGTCTCAGTGTGTTAGCTTCCACTAATGTGGCAGGGAGGCAGTTTAGACACAACACCCAACAGGTCCAACAGCTGCCCTGGCCTTGTGTGATCACGTTGTAGAAGCACCATCTGTCTCCTGGCAACTGATGCCATCAATACTGTTGCATTGCTGGAGAGGTCATTGTATTGATACGCACGCACGCACGCACGCACGCACACACACACACACACACACCTACACATTATTGAGTCACTACAGAGCTATGCATGGACCCAGACACACACACACACACAGAGGCAACTGGAAGTTCTGGAGGGGTTTCCTGGCTGTGTCAGTGCAGAACACACACTGAATCACCGTAGCAACACGCTGTTTAAATGCTGTAAGTTATTTACAGTATTTCTCAATCGCTTAGACACATTTTCCTAGAACTACTCACACTACAGTACAAGCCTTTATCTTGGGAATGTTCAGGGCCAACATTTGGAGAAATGGTAAGTTGAGCCTGGGAGTGTGTGTGTCCACACAGCTGCTTTCTAGTCTGTCACCATGTAGGGACTTGACCCCACAACCTGCTGGTCCTGCAGTAGAACCAGTGGGGGGTGTGTGTGTGTGTGTGAGCAGCTGTTCAAGCAGCCACAGGCAGGGGGCAGTGTGCATCCCCATCTGACTGCTCCTGTTGGACGGATGAATGCAGCTAAAGCGTCTAATGTGTGTGTGTGTGTGTGTGTGTGCAGAAGCTGCGTGGAGCTGACCTCCCCCTGGAGGGGCAGAAGGGGGGCCACCAGCAGGACAGGAGCTCCCTGCAGCAGGAGGTGAAGACTCTGACAGAGGAGCTGCAGGCCTGCAAGAAAGGTGAGAGGAGGAGTCAGAACATCTGTAGGCTCCTCCCCTAATGATGTGGCATTACTAGACCGTCTCCTAGCATGGTTGCAACAGTGTGTAGCTAGTGACAGTGGTTGCCGTGGTGACTGTGTTTCAGCGCTGCAGAAGTCCGAGAGCGACGTGGAGGCGATGAAGAGGCAGAGCAAGAGCCTCACAGTGGAGTATGACCGCCTGCTGGAGGAGCACGGCAAGATGATGGTGCGCATGCACACACACACGTGCACGCATGTAGACCACACACACACATGCACGCACGTAGACCACACACACCCACACACATATACCACACACACACACACGCGCACGCACGTAGACCACACACAAACATGCACGCACGTAGACCACACACACACACATATACCACACACACACACATATACCACACACACACACGCGCACGCACGTAGACCACACACACACATGCATGCACGTAGACCACACACATATACCACACACACACACGCGCGCACGCACGTAGACCACACACGTGCACACACACACGTATACCACACGCATACACACATGCACGTATACCACATACGTGCGTGCACGTAGACCACACACGTGCACGCACGTATACCACCAACACATGCACACGCACATGCACGTATACCACACACGTGCACGTACGTATACCCCACACACATATACCACCAACACATACACACACACGTATACCACCAACACATGCACGAGCACACACACACATATACCACGCACACACACACAAAAGTATACCACCAACACATGCACGCGCACACACACACATATACCACGCACACACACACGCACGTGTACCACACACACATATACCACGCACACACACACACGCACGTGTACCACACACACACACAAAAACACTCTAAAGACCCCCCTCCCCCTCCAGGCCTCAGGTGATAAGAAGTCAGACTGATGAATCACCATGGAAACATCAGCCTTCACCACCATCATCATAATCGCTCGACGTCTGCCGCCTCTTGCTTTCTGACATCACATCCTGCTCCGTGATGTCATTTCCTCTTGCATGTGGGTTACCGGTGGCTGTCCAATCAAATCTTCAAGGAGCTCGATGCATTTTGTCACCATGGAAACTGACTGGTTATTGGAGCTACACACACACACACAGTTTGCCACATACTGTGTGTCGCACATAGCCTTAAGAAATGAGTTGTTGTCGTTCATCATTCTGATTGTATAGCGACCCTCATTATGGGCTGATATTTGAGTTGTGGCTCAGTCTCACCTAAGATAACATTCCTGCTTGTTTTCTGCCTCATGTTGTTTAGTGTTAAATACTTTGTACTTTGTTTACTGTAAATATGGGATGGCAGCGTTGCCGTGGATATGCTTGATTGTATCGTGTGAATGTGCTGCTGTGAATGGACTCCTGTGAAAGGTCGCAGACGACAAGTCGACCATTTGAGAGGTTAGTTGTGGTTTGGAGGTCTTCTGGTCTCTTCTCTGTCCCAGCATGTTGTAGTTTCACCTTTCTTTAAACAATAAACCCTGTTATTAAAGTCTCTGGACTGTAATGTGTCTTCTTTTCAGTAACGTAGGTCGCACAAAAGCTCAGGAGGAGCTCAGTCGCTAGGTTTACCGAAACCAATCTGACCCAGCTGCCACTGGCTCCAGTGTTTCACTAGAGCAGAATAACGCCTCTAACAGGCCGGTGATGCTGACATTAGAGTCCTGTGTCAGTTCTCAGAGATCCATGAAGCCACTGGAGGTTAATAAAATAGATTGTGTTCTACGTCACGTAGACAAGACAAATATTAGCCCTACAGTATTATACCAATGTGATGTTGGTGCTACGATCAGAAAAAGCACAAAACTAAGGTACGAAAGACCTAGTTTGTGTGAAATCTGTATCACTATGGTGGCTTTGTGTGTGTGTGCGTGCACGTGCACATGCATGTGTCTAAACATAGCAGGCCTCTGCTCCTCAACAGCTGTTCTAACTGGTCGCTTGGCATTAGAAACCAGTCAGAACCGGCCTGCTGCCTCTTTCAGTTCAGCTTTCACTGGAGACCAGTGCCCGGTGTTCCCATGGTTACCCGGCCGTGTGACCTGACCCAGACCCACCATGAGTAAAAGTATAGGGGTATAAATATGATGTTCAATGATCAACTTGGGCAACAAATGTATTTCACATTCCTACAGCAAACAGCTTACAGCTTGTGTTTCAGTGCTAAAATGGAGACAAATTTGATAATTGTGTTCGCTATACAAGCACCCACCACTATGTGTCAGTAGAGAGTGAGTGACAACTTCCAGAAGTAGTACAATGTGTTGTCACATACATGTTTTGTACTTCACTAGCATACCACCTAGCCAGCTGTCAAAGAGTGACGTACAAGTAGGTGTCAATAGGTTTCATCAGGGTGAAGACCTGCATGGGTAGATGAACTCAGGGTTGGCCCAGTGAAGACCTGCATGGGTAGATAAAATCAGGGTTGGCCCAGTGAAGACCTGCATGGCTAGATAAACTCAGGGTTGGCCCAGTGAAGACCTGCATGGTTAGATGAAATCAGGGTTGGCCCAGTGAAGACCTGCATGGGTAGATGAACTCAGGGTTGGCCCAGTGAAGACCTGCATGGTTAGATAAACTCAGGGTTGGCCCAGTGAAGACCTGCATGGGTAGATGAACTCAGGGTTGGCCAGTGAAGACCTGCATGGTTAGATGAACTCAGGGTTGGCCCAGTGAAGACCTGCATGGCTAAATGAACTCAGGGTTGGCCCAGTGAAGACCTGCATGGCTAGATAAACTCAGGGTTGGCCCAGTGAAGACCTGCATGGCTAGATAAACTCAGGGTTGGCCCAGTGAAGACAATAAATGACACGCAGCAGGTTGAAGGTTATTTACAACATTGTTTATTGCTGTTGGTTTACTTCAGTGCAAACACCAGAGATCAAAGGTCAAACAGGTGATTCATCAGAGCAACTAACAAACACCAACAGAGTTAGTGATGTCACCAGAGTGGCCTGTGCTTGGTGTGTCATTACACCTAGTCGTATCCATGACTACTGATGAAGCTTCTAATGAGTGTGTGAGTGGAAGACCGTGATAACGGGGGGGAGGCAGGGTAAGACATAGCCCTCCCCCTCACGCCTACTCCCTATTGGCTCGGAGGGGGGGAGAGAGAGCAGCACGTCTACTGTCACATGTGAGCTGTAGTAACTTGGTGATGTCACTTCCTGTCAGATTACATGGCCAAAGGAATTATGGGAAAGTGTTGTTACACTTAAACCTTTACTTTGCATAGCTGGATTCACTGTCACTATGACAACAAGTAGCCCAATCAGGCAGACTGATCACATCACTGACTGTTATAATAAAGCCTGGAAGTTTGACAAGTGACAAAGTACAAATACAGCCTCCTCATCTGTACAGGCATACAGTGAAGGAACCGTTTACAGTACGCTGGCTTTGGTTAGAGCGATAGTTTGGCAGAGCAGAGATGTAATGTTCTCATTACAGTTCAATAAGCCTACTTCAAACAAACTGAATATGAATACACTGTACAAAGAAAACAAATATGAAGACTGTCCATTTACAAAAAATATTGTTAATTTCCCCTATAAAATACTGCATTATGTCATTAATAGTAAGTAATGTGTGTGGCACTTAAGTCATAATAACAATGTTAATATCTTCAATAACTAATGTAAATATAGAGGCTTTGGATAGCAGGTTGCTGGAGTGGTTATGGCTACTAATACATTATATATGACATGGGCGGCAGTCATGCAGTTAGGTCCGGCTGTCTGTCAGAAACCTTGCTTTCCCAGCATGCATCTTGGTGAGCCAGCAGAGACCCAGATTGGCTGTTGGACCCAGGCTCTACTACTGATTCTATTCTATTCTACCACATCTGGTAAGCATGTGATATGATGGCATGATGTCTCACATATGAAATGCAACTGTAGGTTCAGCCATACATTATCACTTTTATTCTGAATGTTTCAGTTGTATGTTTTCTGGATAGCTAATGTAGAATACTGTGATACTGGTACATGCTTTTTAACTAGCAGTGTGTGAAGCCTTAATGTGTGTTTAGCTTATCCTAATGTATTTTTGTGTATATGCATATAGTTATGGGCTACTTAACATGTATACATGTTTATTTGGCATTTATTAAAGTGTATTAGTATTTAGCATGAATTAAAGTTCCTTAACCCGGTATGACTATATATAAACTATAAGGATTTTCAGATATTCCAGCTTCAGTTCATAATTGCAGTAAAACATCCCAAATATTACATTTTGAGAGACATTTATTTTAAAGGCTGCATATAATCTGTTACTCAGGACAGATAGATTGATTGATTTACGTGATGTCACAGAGTTTGACAGAGTGCATAGCCGCTATAGATCATGTGGTTATGGCTGTGACCTTTCATACCCAGCTGAAGCACCGTGGCCTTAATGACAAATATGGCGGATCAGCGCCCAAAAAGCTAATTTAGCTCAACTAGCTAAAGCTACAACTCTAAAAACAATTGAGCACTTGAGAGAAAAAAAGATATATACATTTAAGTAGTTCCCTTTTGCAGTGTGTTCGTAGACACACAGAGCCTCAACACTGTTCATTCGCTGCATTGCAGCATAACCTGCCCCCTGCTGGCCATTCAGGCTAGCTAGCCTCACACAAAGGCATACAAACGTCCCTGTTAAAATAATCGAAAGGAATTTAGAGTTTAGATTGAGTTATTCGCATACTTCCTTGTATGCTAGTAATGTACTCATACAGGATAGTCCCTTTGTTGCGTTAACGGTCTTCTGAGTAATTAGTGAGGTAGCCTGACGTGGATGTTAGCCTTCTGTGCTGCTAACTAATCATGAGCGGTAAGCCACAAACCCTCTTCATAAAATTACATACTGAATAAAATATATTGTATCACAAAGATATCCAATATGTATATTTTCATACTGTATCGCCAAAATAAAGGCCTTCACAAAATAAATCTCTGATTCATTTCACAATATGTAAAACAAAACAAATGTACAGCTACTTTAAGATGATTTTTCTTTCCAAGGTGCTAAGAACATTTCTAAGATGAAAAATGTGCAAATCTCACATTCTTCAATTTTTATGGACTTTCCACTTGAGGGACTATTATTATTGGTGGAGACACAGTTGTAGACACGCCCCCTGCATGGTGAAACTCTTCTGTTGCTAAGGAGGGCACAGAAGGGGTGGAGCTTCATCCATTAACCAAGACAGGCAGCTGGAGTCCATCCTTATTGGTCCACCAATCTGTCTGTCTGTCTGCCTGTCTGTCTGTCTGCCTGTAGCCTAGACCCTCAACCCCAGGGCCAATATGGCCTGGGGTCTTTGTCCCACTAGCTCCATCCCTTTAGACAGGACGTGGCTAGATACTGCAGTAGAGATGTGCTGATGTGTTTGTTATGGTACACCAGGTTAGTTTCAGTCTAAACCAGTCTTTAAACTGGAAGAATATCAGGTTATTACAGTTTAGATTCCATCTAAACCAATTAAAACTGGAACTAAATGAGGTTAATCCTGTTACATTTTAGTCTAAACCAGTCTTAATCCAGTTTGGAAATAAATCAGGTTAATCCAGTTTAGTTTCGTTCTAAACCAGGTTAATCCAGTTCTAGGGTTTGGTTTTTAGAATTTTGATCTCTCTCACACACACACCTGTGTATACCTGGCTGTGTGAGTGTGTGTGTTTGAGAGAGAGGGAGAGAGAGATAGAGAGAGAGAGAGAGAGATAGAGAGAGAGAGTCCATCAGTGTCTCTTGTTGTCATGGAGTGGGGGGGGGCAACCAGCAGCCAATGGTTAGGCGGTGGGTGGGCGGAGCCTACATGACGCTCTCGAAGATGATGATCTTGTTATCGTCGACGCCGGGCGACAGCGAGGCCAGTGACTTGGCGTCTGCATCAGGGGCCATGTACTCCAGGTGGTGGGCCCCCCACACGGGCCGGGTCAGCTTGACCCAGCGCTGGGGACACGGGTCAGAGGTCAGAGGTCACTAAGGTGTCTATAGCACACCAGGGTCAGAGGTCAGAGGTCACTAAGGTGTCTATAGCACAGAGGTCAAAGGTGTATTATATGGGTGCATGCGTGTACAGTGTGTGTGTGTGTGTGTGTGTGTGTGTGTGTGTGTGTGTGCAAGGGCGTAACAACCCATAATGCATTGGCCCTCTAAGGTACCACGCTTCCTTCAACTGTGTCCGAGCTGGTCAAGCTAGCAGATAACCACCATTACTAGCTAGCCTCCAGTAGACATATATAGTGCTCAATATACAGGCATGGAATGGTGCTATGCATAAAGCACGCATAGGTTATCTTACCTCATAGTCACGTAGTTAGTAATTCGTTATACATATACAATTAGTAACGATTTACAAATGGCTTGTTTCAAAATAGGCAACTATTGTTAAGGGCCCCCACTTGGTGCTTGGTGCTCGATGGTGCCTTGTAATGTCAGTGTGTGTGTGCGTGTGTGTGCGTGCGTGCGTGTGTGTGTGTGTGTGTGTGCGTGCGTGCGTGCGTGCGTGCGTGTGCGTGCCCACCTCCCTGCAGGACCCAGTGCTCCTGAACATCTTGTACAGCAGGCTGACAGGGATGCAGAGCATGGAGGAGAGGGCCAGACACCAGCCCACCACCTCCCCCCACCAGGGGAACACGTAGGTGTTGTTGTAGCGCAGTGGCTGGTAGTGGATCAGGTGGAACAAGAAGATGGCCTGCAGGAAAAATACAAACTGTATGCATTACATAGTAATAAACATGTATTACATAGTAATAAACATGTATTACAGTAATAAACATGTATTACATAGTAATAAACATGTATTACATAGTAATAAACATGTATTACAGTAATAAACATGTATTACATAGTAATAAACATGTATTACATAGTAATA
>JAODOY010005022.1:0-10624 GCA_025399855.1 Forbesichthys papilliferus
ATATATATCTATATCTCCACCAGATTATTCATTCTGTCCCCTCCTACAAACACCACATACATGCACTCATTACAACATAGACTGCATGTTCTAGAGCATGCACACGCGCACACACAAACACACACCCTCCTGCCTGCAGATGAAGGCAAGTGTTCGGCAGGTTGCTGGGAGACGGTTGCAGCAGCTCTGCCGATCTCTGACGTGACGGAGAGGAAGAGTGGTTGCATGAGGAGGAGAGGAGATGATAAGAGAGGAGAGCTCGTCTTTGAAAAGAACAGTGGAGGACAGGAGCGAGGCGGCCATGTCACTTGACAACAAGCATCTGCATGGGAACGGCATCACCACAGCACCAGTGTAAGAACCTGTCTGTCTGTCTCTCACATCCTGTTTCTCTACTTGTCTGTATGTGTTTCTCCATCTGGCTCTCTGTCAGTATGTCTCTGTCTGTTTGCCTGTCTGTATATGTGTCTCTCCAACTGTCTTTGTGTCTCTGTCTGTCTCAGTCTTTCTGTCTGTGTACTGTGCAGTATATGTCTTTCTGTCTCTCTGGCTATCTCACTTCACTGCCTGGGCCTGGGCCTACATTTGACTAACCGGGTTGCCATGGGAACCAGAGCAATGTCACAGTTATGACTAGAGACGGCTCTCTCTCTACACTGCACCCGTTCATAAATAATGCCTCCTTCGTTAACTCTTTCTGTTCTTGCTTTTCACTTGTGCCAGTCTTTGTTTCATTCTCAATTTCTCATAGATCATTATTGTGTGTGTGTGTTTGTGTAATAACTATGATCAATGTTAATTGATGTATGCACATAAAACATGTTTTCTCCTTATTCATTTACTCAGGCACAAGGGCCTGCTGTGATAACTGCATCTTTCTGTGGTAAAAAATGGTTTCATTATTCTGTCTTGGACCCTTAGAGGTATCACTGTAACTTAACAGAGATGACTGAAGCACCCATCCAACTTCAACATACATTTATCAATTCAGAAATTGTTACTCAAATCATCCTTAACATTTGCAAAACAATATTAACAATTATTGTAGTACAAACCGCCACACAATTGATGACCCGCACAAGCCAATAACTTGCTCAGAATCCTTAGTATACCTGTATCTCCCAAAAGTTAATATTTGCTATATGTCAATGAACATTGCCATCAGAATGACAAGCCATCATTGCTTGCAAACAAGAAGCTTAGACATGTTGTCAATACATCAGTTTACTTTGTGGGTGTACTAAGTGTAATGTAATTTTTGGATGTTAACTAATGGCTAAGGTAAGTGCACAAGGCTGCACTTTTTCTGTCTGGCATATACAGTATATTTCAACAGTACAAAGTTACACATCATTCAATGTTTTTCTCTTGAACTAATATGTTGACAGACCATGTCATTGCAATACTAAAAAGAAAATAGACTTATTTATAGCACTACAAAGGGAAAAAAATACAAACATATAAATATAACAGTGTGCCTTTTATACTCTATGTTTAGCATTTGAAGGTTCCTGAGATATTTTAGGTAACTGGTTGAGCATTATCTTATCTAACACTTCACACATTCCTCTTCATTATTGAAGGCCGACTCAACTCACATAAACTCTCATACATTCAGGACACATTTACAAAAAAAACTCACTGTACAGTCTGTCCTTTACAGTCAGCAGTTATGATGCTGAATAAGAGTACGTCTATGAGTATCTAACTTGGGAGTGCTTTCAAATTACTAAATAATTTATTTATTCCTTATTGCATCTTTACGTAATGTTCAACCAATTGCTCTACTGAAAGTTGGGTCTTACTGCTAAACAATACTGATTGGCTAGCTCTCAAGTTCCTGCCTTGGCCCATGGGTGATGGGCAATTTACAACTAGGACTACACTACATATAGTAAAGCTCTGCTTTTGTTGTTAGTGTGATTGTTTTAAACATACATTGCCTATAGTACGTCATTCTTTAGAACGATTGATGAATTCAAACTCAAATCAAACTCACCTCTCCCTTCAATGCCATAGAGTGCTCCCTCAGAAGCTCCACACATTGTAAAAGCATTTAGAAGGCTAGGATATTTTTATGCAGTATGCACCACTTTGTTTATGTTCCTTTTTAAGGAGCCAAGGCTGTGTATATTATTTTTTCAGTGCACACAGTGGTAAACTAGTGGTCTGTGAGGATATATTTGGGGAATTTTACTAAATGTGTATATCTTACAATCTCTTACTATACATTTATAGATATAAGATCTCATTCTAATCTAATGGTAATTTCATAAATATTTTAATGGCATGTATAGGCCTTCTTCCAATCATTTTGTCCAGGGTTCTTTCTTTCATGAAGTCCCTAAGTGTTAGTTGTTGTTTACCATTCTTAAGTTCTTAGATTCTTAGTTTCTTTCTTTCGTTCTTTGGTGAAATAAGTGCTCATTCGTCTCTGCTTCCCCAATTGAAGTTTTTGCATGTTGTTATACAGTATATTTGTGTGTGTGTGTGTGTGTGTGTGTGTTCCACATCTGGAGGCCATTACCTCTGGGCTGGGAAGGGGCGGTGCACGGCTGGCTGTGTGATGAGGTCATCGCGTCCTCGTGGCAATGCAGAAGAACAATGATGCTGTTGTCTCCAATGGCGACAAACCAGCGTGGTGTTTTATTTTTGGGAGGCCAGGCGGGGGGGATATGTAGGTAGATTGGGGGGCAGTAAAAGTTAACATTCTGATGGGGTTGGTTGGTGTATCTTCATGTTGCACCCACACACATACTATACACACACACTCTACTGTTTTTTGCATACAGTATGGCTGCTCAGACCAGACAGTTGGAGACCCTGAAAGAACCATGACTGTAAATTACAGATTTAAGACGCATGTTTTAAATGGATTCCAGTTCAATACATTAGGGTCAATTTGCCAATTCTTTTTATTTACACACTACTAATTTGACTGTGGTGCGTAAACGTTAATCACCAGTTTTGTCTTGGTATATCTGGTCTGGTTTACGTTAATTATGCAGGACTTTATATTTAATAACTGCATTGAATTTTGTTTATGTAGCTCAACTATATACATAATCCTATGCTGTAAATAAACTCTTAGGCTGGAGGTAATTATTTTACCAGCACATTAATAAAGCCATAGCTGTGTTCCATAGAGACAGACTAGTTAGTTGCAAGTCACAATATTATTTCATAATTTTGAGAAATTGATTTTCTGATTATTTGTATATGTTGCTCAAATATGCATACATTTTATGTCAATGGTGTGCATTTAATAGAATGTTCACATCCCATTCCAGAAAAAATATCTCCCATAGTAATTGATAATATTACTAGTTCCAGAAAATATAGTGCAGGAACATTTGTAAACACAGTAGTTGATGCCCACTTAGAAAATGAATACATGTGTCTGTGTGTGTGAATTGAATGTGCATTCCTCAGTGCTAATCTGAGTTGCTCCTGTTTCTCCTTATATGGATGTTTGGAGAGAGAGAGACGAAGAGGGGAAGAGGAAAGAAAGACTGCAAGGGATAAAGATGGATAGATGAAATATTTTTGTATGAGGTTATGAAGTTAGTATGAGAAGTTATTGAATGAGTAGAAATAAATATGTGGGTTTGTGTATATGTCTGTATGCATTGTATGTGGTCAACATTTGTTAGTTTTGGGGTTTAAGATGTGTAAGAGGTGTTGCTAAATGGATAAACATCACACTAGTTAAGATCAATCCTGTTAAATTCTAGTGCAAAGTCTATCCAGTTATCTGCTAATAAGTTTAAATTAGGTTAAGTTCAATTCATCTTGGTGTGGTCAATTTTAGTCCACTTAACTTCAGTCTTTTTTGATATAATTCAATTCAGTGTAGTTCACAACAGAATTGTGTCCAGTGCAATTCAGAATAGTTTTGAAAATAGACATTTTGGCTTCCAGATATGTACGGTACACTCTTATAGTTGGCTGACCGGGTCACGATTCAAACACATACAATATTGTCTTAATTGAATAATACTTTTCAAATTTGAACCCATCACCATCATTAGAAGAAGTTAACTTTATTATTGAGATGCAAACCCCTTATAGATTGACTTTGTGATTTTTTTGGAGCAGGAAAGAAATAAGTCACTTCATTGTCACTGTTATATTTAAAACCTGAGCAGGTTCCTCTTTAGTTCTATTCAGGTGTGCTTCATTAACATCAAACTTCTCTCTGAGTAAAGACCAACATTTAATTCCCTCTCCTCCTCATTTCTGTGCAGTTGTCTTTCTCCCACACTCACAAATATTCTTTCCCTCAGCTCCTCCTAGCTGCCCATAAAGTGGTGGGAAGGAGGGCAATGGGAGGAGAATTAGAGAGAGAGAGAGAGAGAGAGAGTGTGTGTGTGGGGAGGGGGCGAGCCACATGGCCAGTGAATGAAAGATCCTTCCTCTCTCTCCAGTGCGTTCTTCAGCGCTGCTTGGATTACTTAGGGCTGAGGAAGAACTTACCTCTCCTTCACGCTTTTTCTCCGTCTGTGTTGTGAGTGTCACCCATCTCACCTTTCCTTTCACCCCTTATCTATCCTTTCACTTTCAGGATGTCGTGCGAGGAGGCGCAACTTCACAAAGAGAGACTCCAGGCCCTTACCGTAAGTCAATTTATGTATCTGTCTGTTTGTCTGTCTGCTTATATGCTTGCCTCTCTGACCTCTGTATTTGTCATTCTAGTAGCAGCTAACAGGAACTTTAGTAGATATGTTGGACAGTGAAGACTTGTCTTTATGTCTGTCTCTCTACCTCTGTCTGTCTTAATGCCTATTTCACAAAACATTTTAACGGGACAGGTTATCTCCATCAACAAATTGGCAGACTTGATTAAGAGATTTTCCAAGCTATCACAGCAGAACAGTACAGTCAGGAATACGAATGAAAAACTCTACCCGGCCTTCCCACTATTTAACTCAACTTTCAATGGTTCCTGACATTGTTTGGTTTGTTAATTCAGTTGTACTGTCTTGCAAAAGTAGAGTAGTAGTATTATAGGATTGAGGTGGAACTGCTTTCAATTCAGAGAGGCATGGCTGTGGAGTGACCTATGTGTTTTTGTGGAAGCATTGAGCAGCATGGATAAATTGTTCTGTGATAGCAGAGTGAAGAGCTGGCTCCAGTGTGCCCTGACTAAATTTGGCACTAGCAACGCTACCACGGCATACCAGACAAAAAAACACACACACACACATGCACACTTACACACACACAATCAACGTGGGGAACAGCAAATGGAAAAACTATATTGGCCTGGCATGCAGACAAGCCAAGCTGTCCAAAGCATAGAACATATGGAACATGTATGGAACATGTATAGAAAATTGCTGTCAACGATTATGTAAACATTGTTATAAAAGTACATACTGTATAATTTACAGTATTTATTTGGGGGTTGGCCCATCAACCCCAAAATATTCACCCTAGCCCACTAATTTAGGTTTGAAACTACTCTTTTTCTATTCTGTTCTAGCTCTGTATAATATACAGTACATATGTATACTATAGTGTATGGTTACATTTATTAATGTATGTATGTAAATGTGTGTAAATGTGAGCCTTTTGAGATTAGAACTGGATTAAATTGATAGATTATTTTGATAAACTAAGTGATGTACTGTACGTTTAGTATGCTTTCAGATAGAACACTACCAGCTACAGAATACATTTTGAAGACTGTGGAGTGTTTGGTGTGACATTCAGGAATCTGACAGGCTCATGAGATATTTTAGGCACTTCATTATTGATACATTCTCCAGAATGAAAGACAAAATGCTGAAATTCTGTACTCTGTCTAGTCATGTAGCCTGTGTAACCTCTTTGACAGGAGTTTTAACAGGATGCAAAGAATCAAGTCTTTTTATTTCCTGTAGCCCGCTGTTTTGTCTCAGACCTGTTTGTGTGTGTGAGTGAATGAGTGTGTAGGACACATATGTATTCAATACACCTTAATCAATGCAAACCTTTGCAATCCTACAGAGGCAATGAAGACATTGTGAGCTCTATTGTATGTTTCAAAGTCGTCTGTGAAGTTCAATGCAGAATGTGCTGTTATAGTGTCTGTGCTAACGGCTCGTTGTGGCAGCTGAACACTGTGCATGTCAAACACTCGAACTCCATAGTAAAAACAGGAGCTGGACTGAGTTTAATCAATACAACTTTAAAGGTACTCTCCATAATTGGCGATTTTCACTTGTATGTGTTGGATTGACTACTTACCAACAGAAATCGCCAGGTCGCTATTGATTCTTTGGTGTAGCCCACCCGTGTCTGTGTAATCACGTCTGATTTGCTGCACCTGTTCCTAGTTGTTATTAGCCTATGGTCTGTCTTCGTGTCTCGTCTACCCGTGTATTTAGTAGCCCCAGTGTTTTCCAAAGTCCTGTGTCAGTTATTGTTGATGTTTAATGTCAATGTCACGTTGTTCCCCTTGTTCCTTTCGTTTTGCCCTAAGCCTGTTTTTTGAATAAACTTTAAATAATCTTTAATTTTCGTTACGTGTCTCGCATTTGGATCCTCAACTCGTACAAACGTGACAGAATAACCGACCTTGTAAATGGATCCAGCAGACAGCACCTCAAGACCCCTCTTGCCAGGTTCTCGCCTTGCCATTTTTCGTGGCCACCAAGGAGGCCACACGGTGGGTAAGGGCCGCTGTGGCTCCGGCCGACAGCCGTTACCACTTTCCCCAGCAGTACCGTCCGCCAGCCCTTTGCCGCTTCCGGATTGCCTCTCTCGGCGTTCACACATGGCGGTTCACGATATCCAAGCAGCTACCGTCGTTGCCGTTGCGGATAGGCTTCAGCATCCGAGTTGGCACCTCGTGTACACTCCTCAGTTTTTCGGCCGTACGGCTCGTGGTCTCCTCCGCCTCGGCACATTCACGACGCCTCGTCTTATGTACCTCGAGTCACCCCTCTACCGGGTTCTCCAAACGAGGAAAGATGCCAAGCAGGTCCTCCTGTTAAACCCGGAGTGCAACTGGAAGACCTGGAGGCATTCCAGCTGCACTACAGCACGCTGCTCGCTGCGCTTCGGGACGCCACTAACCACCATCAGTGGCGTTTCTTCTGTGCCCGTCTGGAGGACGCCATAACTTCCCGGCCGGGCTTCTGCAACCTACCAGGTATGGAGAAGACATTGAACGTGTTGAGGAGGGAGATACAGGCCCGCGATCCAGCCTTAGCCCGTGTCCCCGAGCCAGCCTTAGTTCAGGCCTCTGAGCCAGCCTTAGTTTAGGCCTCTGAGCCAGCCTTTATCCAGGCCTTTGAGCCAGCCTTAGTTCAGGCCTCTGAGCCAGTCTTAGTTCAGGTCTCCAAGCCAGCCTTAGTTCAGGTCTCCAAGCCAGCCTTAGTTCAGGCCGCGTCCTTGGTCCAGGTGCCCGATCCCGCCAATGTCCAGGCCTCCGAGCCAGTCTTAGTTCAGGCTCCTGTTCCCAATCCGGCCACCGCGCAGGTTTTGGCGCTTGCACTAACCGAGCAGTTCGCCTACTTTGCTGCTGGGCTTTGCACGTTGCAGCAGCACCAGCCGGTCCCTTCCGCCACTGGGCTCCAGAAGCCGCAGCCGCATCCTGATTCCGCCGCTGGGCTTTCCAGCTTTGTAATTACACAGGCCAATAATTAGTAGATCTACAATATTATGCCAATAGACTACCTTAACAATAGCCTATGTTTGTGATTTTAGCACACTGAACATTATTTGTGCAGTTTCGATTGAAAGTCGTAGTGACAGACAGCATGTGCACACTGTGAAGTTCGTAATAACAATGTAGATCAATTGATCCATGATCATCAATGCTCACCGGCAGCCAGGAGGGTGGTAAGGCTGTGGTTACGTGTAGGCTACGTGAATCAAAAACTGCAGGCAATGGACCATCTCCTTCAGATGCGAAATTCATACTCAAAGTGAATGGTATATTAATTTTGCATGTGTCTGCAGCCTGATAGGATATATGCTTGCACTCACAAAAGCAAGCACTGAAGTGAAATGGACGGTGTATGGTTCTTCCTCTGGCTCTGGGCAAACTTGTGTAATACATGCTAACCGTTCTATAGGTCCATGTTAAACTCACGGTTAAAAATAGCATTATTAACGAGCTGCAGACAGGCGGCAATCACTTTTTATAGGACAATCACTTTTGGGCTTGACACCTGTATCCTGTTGACGTAGGATATTGTGTCTGGTTGGGTGGGGGCATAACATTCATTATTTATATTGATTATTTAATAACTACTGATATTTATTATATCGAATATTTGGCGACTTATTACTAATACAAACAAGTGTTAAGGGTTTATCTTAACATCAACAAATAAAAAACACAACTGGTTGGGTTGGCGATGGTTCTAATTAGGTGGCGGTCGCCCACCCACTCCCACCTGTGGCTACGCGGCTGGTCAATGGGAATATGGCTTTCTGCTCCCAGACGTAGTACTGGCGTTGGCCACCATACCCGGAAAAGGTCATCCTCTAGCTCGATCATGGGGGCTTGGTCCTGGCCCACACAGGCTCATCAGTACTCCAGTAGGCCTCTGTGTAGTGCTTCCATCAGACAGCAGTAGACACCAGACTGTGATGCCACATGAAACACTATACTTCATGCTACTATAATTACATGGACATTGGCATGCCACTCAAATATTATATGAATTGGTTGTTATCAATCTCTGCAGAAGCCTGATTATGAACCGTTCATTTAAATCAGGTGTGTTCCAACTCAGATGATTCAGATTCATGGTCCTTGTTAGAGGAAATGTGTAACTGGTGTAAATTAACCATACTTGAGCAGCCTTTAAATGTGTAACTGGTGTAAATTAACCATACTTGAGCAGCCTTTAACTAAACGGCATTGCTATAACTGTATCACTTAATCTACACTGTAGTGGTAATTACTGTATTTTATTATTCTACAGTAATTACCACTGCCACAATTGTTTTGAAACAAAGGAAATAAACTTGACTTCAACATTCTGTTAGAATAATGACAAAAGCATATCATCAGAGCTAGCTATACATTTCACAACATACATTAATATTTAATTTAAACAACAACTGGATTAGGTTACCATGAATAGTAATAGTGGAGATTAGTGGATGGTTGTGATGTCCTATCATTTAAAAGAGATCTGTAATTGGCTCGCTAACATGTAATTAGAGCAGGCCTCCTTGTGAATGTGTACATGTGTGAGCATATGTTACTACTGTATTTGTGATACAGTATGTGTATGTGTGTGTGTGTGTGTTTACCATGATTTGCAGCATCAGAATCAGCCAAGGAACGAAGAGTGCTTCATCTTTCTAATAAGCTTTCCTTACTAACAACAGTAGACCTGTGTGTGTGCGTTTGCGTGCACGCACATGTGTTTGCATCTGTGCAAACACTCGCAAGATTTTTTGCAGTGTCTATGTTAACATTAAATGGCCGGATAACATTTGATAATAATGTAAACGTAAAAATCTAAGGAGACCAGATGTAAATGGTTGAGTGATTATGTTGTTTTTAAGTTTCATACCGAAACATACTAATTTAGTTTCACATTACATCATTGAACCTACAATTGAAGGTAATCTAAACTTTAAATCATTGTCTTTTTGCTGCTTCCTGTCAGAGGAAAAGTCTTTGTTAGCCAATGACAAATGCTCATTTATATGATATTGCTGTACACTTAATGACTAACCTGACATGCCAGAGGAATTGTTGTCACAAGTCCATTTGGGGAGCCATTCATTGAAACTGTTAGTAAATGGCAGGTACTTTAAAGAAAATACATCAGTTGATTGGATGAACCATCTGGTACAGTAAATCACGCTCGTTTAGATACAGTATAAACACAACGCTAATTGGAAAGTTCAGTTGCTACTCAGACACATTCAAAATTATTCCCAGGCTTTCCAGACTGATTCTCACGGCGAAATTAAACTGAAGCTCGCAATATCAGGATGGTCTCGTGAGCTTCTGTCTTCAGGTTAAGGCTGGGCGATATAGACCAAAAATCATATCACTGTATATTTAGATATACAATATATATTGGAATTTTCTGTAAAGTAGGCTAAATGTTCAGACCTACATCAATGCCAAATGTGAGATGTCACTAGCACATTCATTTTTACCAATATAAAACAATTACAGGTTTTACTCTCTTGTACATATACACATTTGTGCAAACAGAACATAATAGAGATGTTCCTTTAGTAATGATGACTATCATTTCCCAATCATTGAAACTCAACTACTTAACTACTACTTAGACTAGTCGACAAAAATACTCTTGTCAACAATGATCACAATCTCTAAGGCTCAGTGTGGCCAACTTAGCGACTTTGTCACTATGTTTAGCGAGTTTTCAGACCCCTCTAGCGACTTTTTTTTTTAAACCGACTAGCGACAAATCTAGCGACTTTTTCTGGTGTTACAGGAGACTTTTGGAGACTCTGACATGAAAGCACGTATCGGTCTTACTCTGGTCCTCCAGCAGCAGGTGCTGCCGTTGGCCCCTCCCCCGTCCCAACGCACTCAAAGGTGGCCCAGTTCTCGTGCAGCAGTCCCTCTCAGCGCTGCAGTCAGAGCCAGGCATGTTCACCCTCCGCGTCCAGACTGCAAATGAACCGCGCA
>JAODOY010005023.1:0-10624 GCA_025399855.1 Forbesichthys papilliferus
GGAAAGGGAAGTTTGGGGTCCCTTGCTGAAGCTGCTGCCCCCGCGACCCGACTCCGGATAAGCGGGAGAAGATGGATATATGATTTTGACTAGACAGAGGGCAAAACATAATTTCATCATCTCAGAGCTTTAGTATTGTCAACAGATCCTAAACAGATCGGCAAAAGCAAACGACGACTATCGACACTGAAGTGGAGGAGTGAATTTACAATAATAATTATTTCACTCAGCTCTTCCATTGAGCTCTTCCACCATAGTCAAAATGAATCAAGTTATTTATATGTGGAGACATGGCTCTATTCTGGGAGCGGCCTGCCCTTCCATGCACATACATGGAAAGCCCAAGGCAAGATGGAGCAGTAATAGACTCCCCACCGGGTACAGAACCGAGCAAGCAGCAGTGACAACAGACATCGATTAAATACAGACATACAAAATGGAGCAGCAGGGGGGAGGAGGTGGCGGGTGCAAATGGGTTTGGGCAGAGGAAGCGGCAGGAGAGGACTTTTAAATAAGGCACCCTGGACCGTTTGGCCGCCGCGTGTAAAGCAGCAATCAGCTGGTCTATCAGCTGGTTGGGATCATCTGATAATCTAGCTAAGCATGACTTTGTAGCCTGCTTAAACTATCACTATATGCTTACAGCGTTTCAAGGTTCTCAAAGGCAACGTTGCATTTATTTATAAAAAGCCCTTAACCACTGCACATTCTCAAATGCCTGCAACAGGCCCACGGTAACCTGCGCCTCCTCCCGGGCAACGAAAGTCAGCGTGGGTAAAAAAGGGAGCAACATCGTGAAGACCGGACCGAGGGAGCTGCTTGATTGACACGTGGTAACGCCCACAGTAACTCATCAGCCATTCAGGACAAAACCTGCTCGCTTCCCTTGCGTTTCTGTTGCAGAGCAGATAAACATTGACAGGTATACAAGCCCACGCGTTTACATCCTGAGCTTATACTGAGTGCAAGAAACGACCATATGTGATTAAAGTGATTAAACGTTCAAATTGCAGTTTCTCCCTCGGGTACAAAAAGTACCAAGCTTGCAATAGCATTAAATGGTGATGTTGTAAAGGCCTGTACATACACATCCTTACGTATAAATCTTCACACTCTCGGACAAGACAAATTAACCAAACAACATTAGTTGATCAATCAATATGTATTCCTAAGCCATCACTATTAAGTGCCAATACTAACAGTGACATCTCTGTTGTGCAATAGATCTGAGATAGCCTAATCAATGTGCTCCTACGGTACTGTATTTATTTTGCAAGCGGATTTGGATTCAGAATATTCAGAATATTGAAGTTTCAATAAAACATACACACAGAAACTATTATTAAAAAGATCTGCATCCACCAGTGGCAATTGCTACATGAGAAGCAATCGTCCCCTACAATTGAATTAAAAATACATGTAAATATAGAGTTTTCATATTGTATGGTAATTATTTATTTTGTGTTTTTGTGATTATGAGTAGCAACTTAATTTAGCTGATTTTTTTGTAACGTGGCAGACCCGCTAATGCTGCAGACCAGACTGTAGAGATATCTTTTGATTAATTTAATTCAGAAAATGCTCATAAATAAAGAGACTGTCAAGCCAATGCCTATCTTGTAACATTAGATCTATGTGCTTTTCCTGCCACCTATAAGCTATATAAGGCACACACGGGCCAACTCAAATGCATGTATTTGCAAGAGATGTATGCTTGCTTGGCAGAGGATTGTCTCATTTTTACTGTTCTTTCATTGTGAAGGTCTTGTAGTTTTTACAAAGGTAAGCTTGGTCAAATCCTAAACTGCATTGGCTTCCCACCTGGGTTCTTCAATTATGCAGCCTGACAAGAAGATATTCTGACTAAAGGAGTTGAGGAACAGGCCTGAAATATGAATTTGTCCACGTGCTACAAAGAATTTAGGGGAGGATTTCATATGCCTACAGATTGACAAATAGCGTCTTCATCTGCCATTATGCTACTGTAGACTACATTTAGACAAAACTTACCCTACCCCTCCTGAAGCTCGGTTGAATCATATCCTAATAGCTTAATCACAGGTCTGAGATAGATAGGCTGTAGATCGACCCACCGATAGCCTATAGCAGAGGTCTTCAATGTGTTTTAGGATAAGGACCCCTTGGCTGTTAGATACGGCACAGGGACCCCTTATCCCATATGATATATTTGGTTGTCGGGTCAACAATATATATGGTGGACTGTTGTAATGGTGCCATGTTTTTTTTTTAGAATCCCCTGCAGTACCTTTGACCCTTAGATGAAGACCTCTGGCCTATAGGGCTATGTGCATACATTCAAACACAGCCCTTGCAAATCCACTCTCCGTCCTGGATGAATAAATATCTTAAGGACATTATTGCACAAGTAGTCGGACATGGTATTCGCTAAACAAGTCCTGTGTCCTGACAGGACGCTTCTATTATGGCAATGGATGAAAGGCCTACATCTATTGGTGGTGAATGACCTCAACCACCCCTGAATTATTTTATGCCTATTCTTCCTGACTAAGCAATTTTCTATTTATCTGTGATTATAGCTCATATTTAAGGAGCCAAGGACATTGGAGCATTGTGTTTCTTAAAAATAAAGTCACGCATGATTATATAAAATTCTACAGGGACGTCACGTGTGGTGTGAAGGCAGAATATATTGAATGTGTATCTGTAGGCATAATGAAGTTGTGCGCAAAGGCGCCATCTAGTGGTAAATTCAAATAAATATGTCGCTTATTCAGCGTCAAGCCACTGGTTTATACAGTAGTACAGTATATCTTGGTAGGATGGACATTCCCTCAGTAAACGTACGGCCGCTTCAGATATAATTCACGTCTTACATAGGCCTACATGAGTTATGTGACCTAAATGTAACATAACATTAACTCAAATAAACTCAAACACTGGGTGAATTTATCGACCTGTTGTTCAGAATAGCCTGCTTATATTTTCTATGCCTCCAGAGTTTGCTCCTCAGATAATTTGTCCAACATCTTTTGACAAAATCTAAATTAATAAAATATAGGTGTCTATACCAAGTCAAGTTTGTTTATGTAGCCCTTTATCACATTGCAGTGTCAAAGGGCTTTACAACTTATATTTCTCATGAAAACAAACAACACCTACCTTAACCCGCTCCTCTCCCTGGGCAAGGAAAACTTCCATTAAAAACCCCACAGGGAAAAAAGAGAAGAAACCTTGGGAAGGGACCACAGAGGGAGGAATCCACCCCTCCAGGACAGGTAAGACGCAATAGGTGTTTTTAGGCAAACAAGATAGAGCAACAATACTTTGAAAAATATGTTTCACATTGTGCTGCAATTAAGAGCTAACACATTGTATACAGTTTGCAAGTTAGTTAATTATGGGTGGTCTGTCAAATGTAGTATTAACAGATTCCAGAGGAGTCACAGTTTGGTGATCTCGGTGACCACGAATGATCCAGGTAAAAAGTTTCAAATGGGGCTGCAACCTATAGATAAAGGCCTACTACAGTATATAGGCTACATGGCACAATAAACGGGTGGTACTGTATATAGCCTAGTCTCTGGCTACAGTTTAGCCTACGCCCATTTGACTCAAGGTTCACATCCTCTGTTGCATTTAGCTTAATATAGAACTGTGAAACAGCAAACGTGTCGTTGTCATGAATTCCAGTCTTCTGGGGATCTAGATGTCACTAGGGGGCATTATTATACCATATGATCAAATAGGAATTATTTGCTAGCTTTGTTTCTAAGTGTAATTGGCTCAAATGGCTACAGAGAGCAGAGAAGCATCTATCTGGATTAGTCACACAGTACTCTGTTCAAATAAAAAAGCATTATACCAGAGGTCTTCAACACTTTTTCGGGCCTAAGGACCCCTTTGACTGATAGAAACACGGCACAGGGACCCCCTAAAACATATGACATAGAATATTGAGTTGCCGGGCCAACAATGTGTAGGGCATCTTATAGTGCCATGTATAAAAATAGGCCCCATTTTGAATAAACCTATAAACGAGAATATACAGACAGAGAATATACAGGTTGAGATTACAGGTTTTTGTGGTGTCATGGCCTCTATCAAGGCTATGGTTCAGTGGGTTTTAATGTCAAGGTTCAAGACTCATGCTGGTTCAGTTACAGGCTAATTAAAATGTGGTGCTTCTCTTGCCTATAACATTTCGGCCTGGACAGAGCATTTCTGTAGCCATACAGTTTGGCTGTAGCATACTTGTCTACACTCATTGTGAGATGAATACGTGACAACTTTACTGTAAATACCATTGTATACTAGTCACGGTTTTCATAATGTAGATAATTAGTATTGGCCTGTAGGCTAGCAGGCCTGGGAAGTAACAAATTACATGTAATCATTTACATGTAATTGATTACAAACAAAAAAAACAGTAACTGTATTCCATTACAGTCAGTTACCGCGGACGCTTCAAAAGCGCGTCAAAAAACCCCGATCACACAGACAGAGTTGCGCTGCCTGCGCCAAAGAGAACGGCTGCCTGCGCCAACTGTCACCTTGACGAACAGCGCGACTCCGCGCCTTGCGCTGGAACTTATATGCGCGTCTAAAAACGCAAAAAAGCGAATTCCAGTAGCGCCGCACCATAGGAAATCATGGTTTTGCAAGCGACGCGTTTCTAGCGACGCGTCTCGGTGTGATCGGGGCCTAGACTATCGCCCACCTGGCTCGAACTTGACAGTCTTGTCAAAACAACAAACGTGTTTTTATCTGAGGGAGTGCGGTCTTCAAAAATAGATTGTTGTCGTGCTGAAATTGTTCTCCCCCGCCGTGAGCATCTCAGCACGCCTATTAGGCTACCGTTTGGCTATGTGCTCTTGTGTTTTGTTTATGTATTAGTACTATTCATATTACTTATTTGCCCAGCCAGAGAATAGCCCCTTTATTTCTTTTAAATAAAATCAATTTTGACAGTCACAAACGATGCAGTGGAATTTAGGTGGGGGAGCAATTTTGGCACAACAGGTGCGACCTAGCTTCAACTCTCCAGGCAGACACTACAAACGTGACTCAGATTTGCAGACGCCGAGCTACATACTAGAGACGACAAGACTGTATGACCGGTCACCTATCTAAGTAAGTCCAACTTATTTTGTTTTTCTTTGTATAATAGGCTATATGGCTCACTGAACGTTTTTAGCCCATACTTCACTCAACTTCAGTCTCACCACGACGTTGACAGGACCGTATATTTGAATGTAGGCTATAGCATCAACGTTAGTGACATTCATTCCCAAATGCTCTTTGCAAAATGTTCCACGCGATTCCCGTTCAGTTAACATGTCAGAATGCAGGCTATACATCACAACTTACTGCTTGTTTTGTAAAAGTTTATCTAAAAGGAATATGAATGTTAGGATTGGATAGGCTATCCTACAATTAGGCTATTGCAAAATTACACTACTCTCTCTCTCTCTCTCTCTCTCTCTCTCTCTCTCTCTCTCTCTCTCTCTCTCTCTCTCTCTCTCACACTCACACACACACACAAAACAATATAATATAAACAAAAGTATATTGTTGTAATAGAAAAATTGACTATGAAGATGATGCATGTGTTTATTAGGCTACTGGTGTATTTTGCTCTAGCCGCAATTACCTTGTTCTAAACCACACGCTAAACCCTACATACCTATACCCCTAATTATACCCTCCCAGCTCATAATCATTCATCTCCTATAATATCTTCTATTTATTTTTGTAATCTGTATCCATTGTGTGCATTTAGCCTGTCAGATGGAACTCTACACAGTATTTACAGGTCTGTGCCTTTAGCCTGTAAGATATAAATCTATACAGTATACAGGTTGGGCAGTGATAGCGGATTGTTTGGCTCAATACAAGCCTGATTGATGATGACGGCGACATACACACTCTCTTACATACAAGCCAAACTTTGAAATGGATGTTAGTGTGTCTCTTTTCATCAACCACAGCACATTTTATTGTGCATCAATGTGTGATACATAGATGCACAATAAAATGTCTCAAGCTACTAAAACATGTATGTACAAGATAATGTCAGATGTTAACTAACATTTTTCTGTTATGAATAGTGTATATGTATTTCTTACTACAAGAAAAAGCTATAATAAAGTCAACTTGATTTGTAGCTGTCAAAAAAGTCTAAAAAGCATCAAAAAATTATTAATAATTATTCTATTATTTGTAATAGAACACAACGCACATCAGCAGAAGAAAGTGGGATTTCTTGGTTAGTATTGAGTGGTGTCTTCATATATGAAGTTAACTTTTCACACTGACAACTCTGTGGCATTTTCTACTTTATTAGAGGCAGGGGCATAGAGATGATAAAATGAATGCCAGATGGTGAGTAGTTTATCTTCAGCTCTTATGAAAGGAGCGCCTGAATGACTCCCATCAGTGGATTCACTGTGGGAATGTCATAATAATTTGACACTGGGAGATGGAAATCAGCACTTTACATGAAAACAAGCTTGCTGCATTGAAGGAGGAGACCAGAGAAGTACAATAATAACAAAAACATTCTCAATTCTTTTATATGTCCATCCAGAAGCATCACCCATGGAGAATGTATTGCTAGCATGCATTGGCACGTGCCAAATCCAGTCACGGCAGTTAAAGGTATATTAAGAAATTCTAATGATCAAATACACATTTTGTCAAATAATTAGAATATTTAATCTTCTCACAGGGTACTAGGGCTGGCCCCAAATATTCGATTATTATTACAGTATTCATTCTTTGGGTATGTATTCGATTTAAATATTGGGATTTGAGTTGTAATTTTTTCACATTATGCATGCATGTTTTCTCATTAATCCCTACTGCCTCCATATAAACCCACATATTGAAATGTAATTGCCTGCCCTACACTGTCATCAACACAATTCATTTTGTAAGAAGAGAGCGAGGCTATTTGTTCAACACACACTCTTATTGGCTATTACAGGAGGTATATGCTATTGGACAACTCTGACCGGGTCAATTGACGTGTCCATTTTGAGTGCATGGCTATGTTTATGTGTGCTCACTGAAGCTAGGAATCGAAGATTACTTCCGTTATACTTCTTAATTATAGTGGAGTGTTTTTAATGGTGTTTTTGAGAAAGAGTATTCAAATACTCTTTTGGAAAAATACTATCAAGTATTCGGGGGCTTCTGAGGGAGTTTGTTTTGAGTTGAGCTCAAAGTTATTTACTGAAAAAAGTTTGTTTTGAGTTGAGCTCAGAGTTAGTTACTGAAAAAAGTAATAATTACTGCCCAACACAGTGCAGTCATATTATTTAGTTTACAGCTTAAAAACACAATTTAGTGTGCAGTTACACTTTCAAGTCTAAATGGCAAGTAGCTTTGCCTGCTGCTAGTTTATGCGTGTCTGTGTCAATGTCTGGTTCATGCCTGGTCAGTTGTTTTTGTGGAGATCTGATGCCACTTTGGATGCAAGCTGCTTTCTAAAATCGACAGACATGAATATATGGGCTGCTGGATAATGGCATTTTTGAGATGTGATAGTGAAGAACTGTGGAAGTTATGGTGTGAAAGTAGTGTCTTCCTTGTCATGATTGATATTGATATTGATAATGATCTGTTTTGTTTATGAAGAAATCAGAAATCACTTCCTCAAAGTACCTCAAATGGCATTTCTTGGTTTGATCATGCGTTCCAATCTATTATTGCTAAGCAGGCTCTTATAAGTCATCAGCACTTCATGTGTTTATTTAAACCTTTAAATTTGAAAATGTTAAGTATTATTTTTATGGAATATTCCAAAAAGTTAGATGATAGATCTAAACTGTAGGTCTGTGTGTGTTTTAAAATGAAGAGTTCAGATGCAAAGCAAAGTCCATCTGACATACAGTATTTTGCTTTTAAATTGGCAATATTTAAATAATTAGTTACATTTTTGGAAGATATCATTTTCAGAGCAGGGAGTCAAGGGCTGCAGTGCGTGGGGCGAGTCCGTCTACTGAAGTGAAAGCTTCTTTAACAATGCTGTACAGTCTTAATGGCACACTTAGACCTTCTAGATGGGAACATTTGCTAAGCCACAAGGCAAGGCATCTGAGCAAAGTGTATTTTAGGTGACAAGGGTGCGGTACTTAGTCATCGAGTTCCCACAAGTAAGCATTTTTATTTTGTTTTAAGAATGTCTCGTTTAAAAGGTATTTGTTTTCCCAGAGCACTACAAAATCCAAGTATTTTACATAATAATAGTTGTAATGGTCTCAGAGAGAGCATTCACCCAAATCAACTATTCTGAATTTATTTAACCAGATAATCTACAGATAATGCATTCATGAAAATATTAAGGAACCTCCATGGTGAGAAAAGATGAGTTTGCTTATAAAATCCTTTGGCACAAAGAGGAAAATGGAAAATAAAAGCATCCAGGCAGACAACTTGGTGGCAGACTTGAAAAATCTATTTACTAATCTGTTCTGTGGTTTCATTTTATGTGTGACACATAAACCATTGCTAAACTGTGGATCTAGGGACGCTACGTTTGATGGTTCTGCCTTGCGGTTCTCATGGACCATCCTGCTGTGTTGTATTAGCTTGTAATGTTACTCCTTATTTCTTTGCCAGGGCCGTGCTGTAATCTCATCACTATCTCGCGCTAATACATTATGCTTTTGTGTTGTGAATTTCACTCCCAAAAGAGCAAATGTTAATAGGTTGAGCCCTGGTGGTGGGAATGTGTTGCCTTCCTCCAAGGACAGCTAGTCCCGATTTGGAATGCTCATGAAAATTCAACTCAGACGGCCTCTATTCTGCTATACTGGTTTAAAACTGTTTTTAGAATGAATTGATCTTTAGAAATCTTGCAAGCACTTACAATTAAAATAATATAATGAATTAGGCTACCTTTATTGTAAAATAAGTAATAAATGGTGTAGGCTATTTGAGGAAAAAGTATTTACTAAATTATGGTGTCTGATGCTTTCAAGTAATATATATTTTTACTTTATACACATTTTACTTTATATAAAGTACTTAGAGTAACATTCTAGGTAAAAACAGCTGGGCTGATAAAAACATCAAAATCAAAAGTATTCGTATGTGATTCGTTGAGATACATTTACTTGGAATTGGGATTAAATCAAGTATATATAAAAAAGTATTTTAATGTTCTCTCCACTCTGCTGGCATTCTTGTCGCCATGGTTCCTGGCTTTGTGCCTCCCAGTCTGCCAGCCCCTAAGCCGAGGGCAGAGGGCAGAGGTCGTGACCTCTATGACCGACAACTGCTGGCTGGAACGGCTGCTTCACAGGGGGCACAAATAACTTTGCACCTTGAGCGAACGAGGGCAAGCGCACATTCCCCCTCTGACGACCACCTATCTCGAGAGCGGAACTCAGGGCATCCGGCTTTCAAGCACGCCCGCATCATGCAACGCCTCTTTTAGCCCCCCCTCGCCACCCTTTAGCCCCTAAATGGACACCACCGTGCATAATTGTCAGGCGCGCTAGCACAAGCTCAATAGACAACAGGCCACATTCCTCAGAGGGAGAGGGGAACTTGCTTAGTTGTCGCTCGAAATGCTCCTCGTTTCATTCAGCTGGACACTTGTCACACAGCACAACAGTCACTCACTGTTTGCCCCCTATTGTGGAGACAATCCATCAGACGGAGACACAAAACGACAGTCTGGCTGGCGGCCGCTGACGCCGTTACCTAACCACGGTGTAAACATCTCCTCTGCACTGGGGGGGCTTCCCAAAGGGTCGCTGACGTTGTTTGACGTCGCTGTTATACCGGGGAGACGGGTTGAATGTGAACAACTGCAACACGGTGTTAGCTGTTAGCTGTTGCTCAGAGGGATACAATGAGGGAACATTTATCCGGGGATTGGTGGGAATTAGGTCTTGACACATGACCATGTCAGCACTTGTCTCCTTGCTTTGAGGGCTGGGAGGATCCTACCGTGATGGGCTATAACAGGTTCACCACGCTGCTCAGAAATGTCATTCACCGTGGCACGCAATCCCCAGGTGTTGTAATCGGGCGCAGGGTTTTCATCTGATGCTCAGCTCCAAGGTTCTGCAATTGGTTTGTGACCCGTACGAGTCAGAGGTTAAATCTCTTGTCGTATAGCGGGACGAATTGGAATGGGACAAGTATTTTTACGTTAACATTACATTACAGCTATGAAGACCATATTCTATTAAACTAGATTGGATTTGTATTGGAACTATATAAAAAATATGCACACCAACAGTTACAGTACTCAGTGGAAAGAGAAACTTTTTACCGTCATTATAAGAGAGAGTGGGATTTTATGCCTTGTGTTGTCTAGTAGCATTTCCTCTGAACTGCGTTGCGGTGTTATTTACCTGACTGAAGTCTCTGGCTCCACGTTGGAAGCTCGCCACGGGAGGATTAAATCTGACCCGTGCACACGCACGCGCCATGGTTTTGCACCTCTTCGCCGCGATTCATAACAGCAACAGCCCGGTGGTGAACGTGTCTCCGTGTTGCTGCTGGAATTTGATTCATATGCTAATATGACACACACACGTACTCTTCCCTCATGGGGGGGGGGGGGGGGGGGGGGGGGGGGGGGGGGGGGGGGGGGGGGGGGGGGGGGGGGGGGGGGGGGGGGGGG